>OZ005655.1:281271700-281291700 GCA_963930645.1 Salticus scenicus
GGAACAGGGGGGGGGGGGAATGGCAACAATTACAAATTTAAATATCTATTTTAAAGCTGTGATTTTCATAATTTGATTAATTAAAAAAAATATATATCCAAAAATTCGTTACAAATAAGGTACCAGATGAAAGGCGCGATTTTTCTGAATCCGTCGGATTAAACAGCTTATCGATCGGACAATTAGATTTTTTTAAATTAATTAAAGTATGAAAATAATTAATATTTTAATGATTTAATATTTTAAGGTAGAAACTTGCTTTCACACACAGACAGAGTTCAAGGGAATCTCTTAAGCCTTTTTAAGCGTGACAGAGTCAGGCACTGATAAGCGTAACTATATATGCTGATATATGAAAATCAAAGCTAAAGCATTATCTTTCATATAAAAAGAAGCCAAAATTTACATATTAAAAAAAAAAAAAGAAAAAAAAAAAAACTCTTATAAAAGAGTTATTCGTAACGCTCTCGATTAGCGGTCGCTAGTAGCCAATTGGCGATCATTACATTGAAAATGGCTACCAAAAAATTAAACTCTAGTCGATAAAAATGACGACCATGTAACATAACATTCTGAATAAGTTTTACACATCTTGTTAATTTTAAAATAATTAAAATAGAAATAATAATAAATTTGCGCATTATTTTACAGAAGAAATTAATTTAAAAAGAAATTAATTTTATTTCAAATTATTTAGATGTTTATTAAAATAATTTCCATTTTGGTTCATTAAAAGGGATTAATTTTAATAAAGATTAATTCTGGAATTCCATTTGAAAATGCACCTTTCATAAATCAAAATTTCATTCTTTTTGAAATTATAAATGTAACTGTAACCCATAAATTAAAATTTCATTTAGTTTAAAATGTAAATGCAGTCCTTTATTATTAATTTGTCTTTAAAATAAAACTTAAAACTTAAAATTCCATACGTTAAATAAAGTTAATAAAAAGTTGTTCTCATCTATATAAATAAAGAGAAGTGTCTGTGTGTGTGTCTGTGTGTGTATCTGTCTGTGTGTGTGTGTGTCTGTCTGCGCTCTGGTGCTCACACTATTGATCGCAGAGCTTCCAAATTTGGCATATAGGTACCTGAGAACATGCATGTGTGCACCTCATCGAGATTTTGTCGAATTTCGAATTTGAATTGTTTAAATTATTTTTTTTTTCGATTTTAAATATCCGCGTTTGTAATGATCGACAGACGGCGCTTTGTGAACTGCAGTTGTTAGTAAACATAGTAGCCACGTGTATTCTTTTTGTTATTCTACTTAATATTCGTACTATAATTTCTCCGCCATTACATTATGGAAAATTGATTGCTTTTGGAAAAAATACTTCAGTTTATTCAAAGTTCGATCGGAGGTAGATTTTTAACTGAAGTTGAACAAATATTAGTTTCAAATCATCTGATTAATTCTTTACTTCCATTAGCCGAAGCAACTGAAATTTTAAATTTGTCATTTGGAAACAAATGGAAGTTTAATTCTGGATTTCTTGATCTTTTGGAGTTACACTGTGGCACACAAAAGTATGTGTTATCTTTTTAACCGTATTTATTCATTTTTATTCAATAAATATATATGAAACTAAACATCGGCCAGCAATGGCGGCTGGATGGAATTCGAATTAATGCATGTTTATTGTAATTTCACCTTAGCCCACCAGAGGGCGAGCATTTCATTACAATCGCGGATTGCCTTTAATGCTTCATTTTTCATAAATTTAATTATTTTGCTTCAATCGTCTGCGTATCTTAGCAACGGCTATTACGCAACTTATTTTATTTAATTCATTCATTTGAAGGCGATTTTTTTTTTTTTATTTGTTATATTTATTGAAAATAAAATCGTAATGCAGAAGAAAAAATTAAGTATATTTAGTTTTAAATTTAAAAACGTATTTATAACAGTTATGTTTAATATTTTATAGTAGAACAACTTCTAATTTTTAATTTTTTAGTAAATTCCTTTAAAAGAAAAAACTTTTATTTATTCATTTTTTTTATTTACTGTATTTATCGGGAAAAATATTAGTATATACATAGTAAAAAGGATTAAATTTATTAAAATTTATTTGTTTATATACATATTTAATCTACTTTTTATTTTATTTTATTTTATTACATTGGTCGGAATCAAATCGTAATATAGTGTAAATAGCATGGGCTATAAAATGCATGGTTCAAAACTAAAATATTTAATAGATGCTGAGATACAGTCATCTTTAAAATCTTAGTTCTTAAATAATAGCAGATCCCACCTGTCGTCGATAAATATCCAGATTGAAGTGCCCGGGAAAGATCTTCCTGCAGGCATGGGAAACCTAGAAGACCTGATGCATTTTGCGGGCGGAAAAAGAGATGCCGTAGACAGCGGGTACCCAAAGCGAGGTTTGGAGCAATTCCAGTTTATTTTATTTTATTTTATTTTTATTTATTTATTTTTTTATTTTATTTTTTTTTTTTTTGTCTATAATGCGGTGTAAAAAAATAAATATTAATTCGATTCTTTCGAAAATTCGTTTAAATATAGTGACCAGCGAAGCGGGCGTAGCCTGCTAGTTTTTAATAAAAAGGTTTTCGGATTGCAGAATATTTTCGGATGCAAGAATTTTTTTAAATTACGCAATGAATATGTAATTAATTCATTTCCTGTATCTGTAGCGAACAAGCCTGTTGGTGAAACGAATTCGCCAAACACGGGGTTAATAGTTTTTAAAACCGTACCACAAAATTAAAAAAATTTCATGAGTTTCAGTCTCCTTGGAGGTTTTTTTTTTTTTTTTTTTGGCGTGAGCTTCACCAGATATTCGCAGGACTACCATTATTGGCTTCGAGAATTGTGCGCTCTCTTTGGAAACCCCATTCATTCCGCCCAGTGATGACAGATTGGGGATTTTGTCCCCATTTTGGGGATTTTTGGGGCTTCTGGGGCCTTTTTTGGGGAATTCTAAAATTTTTGGGGACAAATCTGGGAAGTTCAACTTTCTGTCAATGTTGGCAACGTAATGATTTATCCCTACGATTAGAGACTTTCAATAGCTATATTGTTATTTGGGGATTTTTTTAAAAAATTGCCTTCATTTGGGGAAATATCTGAGCTTAAATCACAGAAAAATCTGCTTGATATATATATATATATATTTTTTTTTTTTTTTTTTTTTTTTTGCCATTTTTAGTAGAAACCAAATTGGGGATTTTTTCGAAAAAAAATCCTGATTTTGGGAAATTTGAAGACCTGTTTGGGGAAATGATTTTCGACCATCTGGCATCACTGATTCCGCCTCTCCTCTCCAACCGAGAAAGACATAATACTATTTTGGTTCTCTCTCCCTCTCTCCTTCTGCGTAGTACATCCCTGATAACTTTCCATTAAAGTCAATATGACGAAATAAAAGTTAAATTGCTTGAAAATGTGACTGTTTAAAAATATCAATAAAATAATATTCCATTTATTTATTTATTTATTTATTTTGTGTTGTTGCGGTCTTGCAAGATTTTCCACTAATAGAAATGATCACGGAATGCGAACAATGAAACTTTCGTTATAATGACATTTTACTTATTTAAAAAAATAATAATCAAAAGCGATCATTTACTCAGCGCATCAAACAGCCGGAGGCAAGAAGAAAAGACCGCAAGGACCGCTATCGCTGCAGCACTGCACAGAGAGTCTTCCTCTCTTTCCATGGGCATGTGTGATAACATGATTCTGCGACTTCAAAGCACTGTTCTCTACAACTGTTGAGTCGGGCATTGTTTGATACTAAAAGTCAATTAATTGGTAAAGCAATAAGAAATATATACTTTATAACAAAAAAAAAAAAAAAAAAACGACGCATTGAGAAGGAGTAATGCAAACTGGACACAAATTGACATGCATACCTTTTTCGATGGAAAATGCAAAATTTTAAAGTTTGGCTGCCATCGAATGAACATGCGACGCTGCAGCCAATCTTAACTGCTCAATTGGTAGAATATTAGAAATGAGAAATTTTTATTCCAGGACATAAATTCTTTGAGAATTTTATTCCGTCTACTCAGAAAGACAGTCACTATGCCTCGCATACAGGTGCACAAACAACATGCGCAGATGTCAGCATTTGAGTATGGTGTGGTTGAGTTCAAAGAAGCCAGATGGTCTAATATCTGCGAATTTTTTGACAATTAGATAGGAGCGGTACCACTATTAGATGATATTGACAGAAATTGGCTGAGTCATAGCCGAACACTGCGTCAGGGCGGAAGAGATCGGCCTAAAGAGAGGACAGAAAGTGAGAACCAGTCAATCGCAAAGCGGTACTCAAAGCTCCAATTCATCATTATCGTCGATCCTACGCGCAACCGGTACTTCAGTGACTTCAAAGACTCTTAATAGGCGGCTCAGTGAAATGGGGTTGAGCTCAGTCCAAGGATCTCTCTTCCACTGAGGACGTTTGAAGCATCATAAAAAGGCTCCTACAATCATCTCGGGATTTTGCCAATCTAACGCACCGATTGGACAGAATTTGTCATGATACTTCACAGGAGCACATCTCTCAACTCTATCAATTAATACCAAGCCGAATAACTGCGTACATAAGGGCCAGAAGTGAACCAACGCGTTATTGACTTGTTTACTTTGCGAGGCCCTTTCTCTTGGTTAAATCATTCAAATTTTTTGAACCTGCAATCAATTGTTTTTCTCCACATGTACATCATAGCTACCAATTTTTGTCCCATTCGGATAACTCTTTCTTGGTGCGTCGATTTTTTGTTACAGAGTATATAAAGAGGGATAATAATAATCGCGTCTCGGTAGTGGAAAAAGAAAACTTCTGGTAAAGGAATCAAGAACCAAGAATTCCAATTCTTTTCAAAAGCCAAATTTTAATCATAATTTTATAATTTTTCTTATTATTCATTAATATTTAGAAAATAAATGCCTACTTTAATTAATAATTTGTCAATTTTAATGAAATCAGAAGTAAATATTTTTATGGCATGCCAGTGTTCGGCGGATTTCCCCGCTTTTCATTATTATTATTACTTTTGTTTTTCAGATTTTAATAAATTTTTCTTAAGCATTCATCATGAACCTCTATTCCAAAATTTTAAATTTTATAAGCCTGTGGTTAGATTAATGCAGGTAAAAAATGAATCTTGCATTTCGGGTCTGGGTCAAGTTTTTAGTATTTTTTTTTTTTTATCCGCAGGGTTTTTTCTTTTTCCGATGTAAATATTGCATATTTTTACTTTCTTCTATATGTAATATAGAGAAAGTATTGGATTCGTAAAAATTTTCGACCTCGGGTTTTTGATGGATTTACACGTTTTGAGAGCTGTAGAACACGATTTGACCCTTTTTAGAAAATGTCTGTCTGTCTGTCTGTCTGTCTGTCTGTCTGTCAGTCTGTGTGTGTGTGTGTGACAAAATTTTGTGGCAACTGTATCTCAGGAACTACTGCACAGAATTTCATACAAATTAGTATGTAGTTGCACCTTGACATAAATTAGTGCCTATCAACTTTTGGTAAAAATTGTCTTACAGGTTGCGTTGCCATCCCGCTTTTTCTAAATTTTTAACATGGTGATATAGGACAAAATTTTGTATAAATGTGCATAAAGAGAATTATTTTTTAGTAATCATTATGAAATTTACAAGAATTATTTATAATAGAGGTAGTCAACTGGGGAAAAAATTTTGTATGCGTTGGAGCCTCGTGAACCCCCCTGGGGGGGAAGTCCCCCCTCGAGGGGAGTAAATTTTCAAGATGGGTATCTTTCGAAAGGTCTCGTCAATACCTTTAAAACGAATGGTTGAACTATAAATCTGTGATAATTTAAAACAAAGTTATCGAATTTTTTTTACTTTTAACAAAAAGTAACTTAGAAATTTTTTTTTTTTTTTTTTTTTTTTTAACGAAATTTAACCAGACTTGGTATTTAGTTGGCCCCTGACATAAACTGGGGCTGATTAGATTTGGGGATCAATCACTCAACAGGTGGTGCTGTGATCGTATTTTTTCTGAATTTTTAACATGGCAGTATGGGACAAAATTTCGTATAAATGTACATAATGGGAGTTATTCTCAACCTGTGATTGTGAAATTAATATGAATTATTGATAATAGTAGTAGTTAATTAGGAAAAAAATCTCGGTCATCGCTTCCCCCCCCCCCGAGGGAAAGTACCCCCCGGGGGGGGGGATTTTCAAGATGGGTATCTTTCGAAAGGTCTCGTCGATATCTTTAAAACGAATGGTTGAACTATAAATATGTGATAATTTAAAACAAAGTTATCGATTTTTTTTTTTTTTTTTTTTTTTTTTAACGAAAGAAAACTTTGAAAAAAATCGTATTTTTATTTATTTATTTATTTTTTGTTACTGCGTGAATTTGTATAGGAAAATATAGAAGAAAGTCTTGTGGTGGCCACAGCATACTAGTTTAAACTGTCAAAATATTTGAAACAGGGAAATTTTTAGAATTAAGTTTAATACATTTTTAATTTTGCTATATTTTAAACTAAAGATTTGTTTACATATAACTTTTCAAGGGCAAGATAATTATGGTCATTTAAAATCACTAGCCACAGATATTTATAAACAAGGTAAGAAGAAAAAGAAATAATTGAAATTTTTCGGCAGATTAAAAAATAATAATGTCCCGGTCCAGGCATTATTTTCACTCAGTCGGAAAAATTAAATTTCAATAAATATGATTTTCTTCCACAGTTTATTGTGTGATTTTATTTAAAAAATTGTATTTCCTTTTCCCATTGTTTAATGGTGTTTTCCATTTCCTGCGGCTTATTTCTGTTGAGCTATCTAAATGATAGACCAGATCGTTTCTGCCTAAAAGGTTTTCTGAGTGAGTAATGCTGACCGGGATGTCGGCCTGGATAGCTCAATTGGTAGAGCCTTGACCTTGTAAGTCAAAGATCCGGGGTTCGGGTCCCGGTCCAAGCATTATTTTCACTCAGTCGGAAAAATTAAATTTCAATAAATATAATAATTTCTGGAATGAATTTTGCAGTAGGGAATGAAAAGTAGGTGATATAAAGTATATCCTACTGCCCTTCAAGGGATTAAACCTTTATATATTTGCAATATTTTATGCAATATTTAATTTTCTGAAAATCTGTTTAATATTATAAATGTATTTCCTGTAATAGAATTAAAATTCAGAATTTTTGTAACATAAATTTAATATTATTTTAATGCGATCGCAACTCAGAAGCTGCGGGTTCGAGTCTCTTTTACATGCGAAAACAATGCATTTATTTTATATTGTTATTGTGAATAGTCCCATATCACCAAAATCCAAATTCGAAAACTGGCGTACAATCAATAGGAAAGAAATTAAAACTTCTTCACACACCATAAATTTTAAGTCAGCACAACCGGTTTCGAAAGGACGTAGTCTTTCTTCTTCAGATGCAAAAACACGTGCTACTGCCTTGGAGGCAAAAGCAAGACACTCCTAGATAATGAGTCCCCTCCAAGACTTTTTAGGTAAACTCTTATGACTCACTCTTTCAAATTTTGCGCAAATATTAACAGCGACATTTTTTTGCAGCGCAGAAGCGAAATCAAAGAAAGTATCAGCATGAACGAAATTATTACCCCCCATAAAATTTTGTTTGTAAGTATGCTGAGAGAAAGGAAAGTACGCAGCGTACTAAAAATTTTCAACGCAATCTCTCTCGAAATGATTTTCAGCGTAACAATGAATATCAACGTTCACCGCCGAGGAATACGTGTAATACGAGTTTCAGATTTTGCGAAATATAGCGGGTAGAAAGAAATAGAATAAAGTTGTCGGAAGTCAAGTAATGTAGGAAATGCAAATTAATGTGACAAACTATAAAAAGCAGGTAAAAAAGATACTCGGGAGTTTTGAGAAGTTTTGCAAAGTTTAGCTGGGGGGGGGGGGGGGGCGATGACAGTCAAATGCCGCTCAGATGATAAATAAGTATAGTAAAGCTCCACGCCGTTATATTGCTATATTGCTGAAAGTATATGGGTGATATAAAGTTATTTATTATATTTGTATTGAAGTTATATATCAATTATATTCTATTATAGGATTAAGTAGTTGCCCCATTCTCCCCACTTTAAAGAAATTTATTTAAATATTTGTTAAGTTGAACATAAATATAGGGAAATGGCTACAGACCATGATGACATTAATAACATTTATTAAAAAACAAAAGGGACAATACATAACCACTAAACATACATATATTTTACGAGCGGAGATACCGTCTGCATCTCACAACAGCTCGACGTCGAACCTTGGACTAACTAAGAAACAGGACAAGCGGATAACCACAGAACGACTTCTTGTGTTAAAACTTAGAAAATTTTGCTTACGATTCGAGTGCGTCTTGCGCATGCGTAGAAGGAACGCTGTGAAGGAATAAATAAGTGGTTTATCCCTATTTTGTTGTGTTTACATTTTCACATGTAAATAAACACGCAAATTAAGTATGGATGGATGTGGAATAATTAATATTTAGATATAATCAGAAATAGACAGTTTTATTAGTTATTTTTATTCTGTTAATCAGTTTCATAGATTTTTAAGGAGATGAATACTTTTAAAATTATCTATCTTATTTAAATATTTAACAAAAAAAAATAATAATAAATAATAATAAATAATAATTTAAAAAAAAAAAATATTCCATTTTTTTTTCTTTTTAATAAGAGCATTTTTCAGTTTATAATGTTAATTGTTTTGATTAATTAGGATATACTGCAGTTATCTATACACCCATCGCAATCTTTTGTCAATGAAAAATCGCATTAATTATTTAGTACTTGTCATTTTCATAACCTTGTACTCTTGTGTATATTTTACTTCCAGCTTCAGTTGCTATTTATTTTTATTTTATTTTATTTTATTTTTTGCCCGTTTACTATTATTTATTTTATATATATACATCACAAGAATTATTTATTTTCGCACAGTAAAACACGTCAATATTGATCATTGAAAAGAAATTTTACATATACTATTTACATTTTTAACATATCATCTCTGAAAACGTTGGGAATACAGGTTGGAGATTAAGAAGTAAGATAACGATGTTATGTAAACCTATGTTAAACAATTCAAATTTGGCTTCGGAAGAGTTTTATATGATAATTAATTCTGTGTGAGGGGGGGGGGGCTACAGCCCCCCTCAACCCCCCGTTTCATTAATGCACCTAGATTTATATAAAATTTAATTCGGTCATTAAAAAATAATTCTGTTTAAAAAAAAAAAAAAAAAAATATTATTAAAATTATTATTTAAAAAAATTATCTTTTTTGATGATGCAGACGATTTCCATATTAGAGAAGTAGTATAACACTACATACCAAAAAAAGCCCATTTTATTCTAAAAAAAAAAAAAAAAAAAAAAAAATACGTTTTTTTTTTTTTTTTCGTTAAAAGTGAAAGAAATCGATAACTTTGTTTTAAATTATCGCAGATCGATGGTTCAACCATTCGTTTCAAAGGTATTGGCGAGCTCTTTTGAAAGATACCCATCAAGAAAATTTACTCCCCTCAAGGGGGGACGTCCCCCCAGGGGGGGGGGGGGCGAGGCTCCCACATACACAAAATTTTTTTCCCAGTGAACTATCTCTATTGCAAAAAATATATATTCGTTTCATTTGGTTTAGTGCAGTCTATAGACGATAAACTCTACTTACCTGCAATTTCCCCCATAGATGTAATGTATTAGAATTCTCTTGATTGTCCCTGTACACGAACCATTTGCTTGATCTTAACGAAAAGCTTACTGTAGCATCTATATATGATACACATTTAGAATACCAAGTTTGGAATGTCTGCTACTATTTGTTCTTGAGATATGCTGATAAAAGACGGACACACACACAGACATACACACAGACCATTTGCTAAAAACATGATTTTCGTATTCAGGGCACCTCAAAACGTGTAAATGTAACAAAATATCGCGCTCGAAAATTTGACCCAAAAACAATACTTTTCTCTACGCTATGGTAAGAGAAAGTAAAAATATAAATCAATGTATGAAAAAAAAAATTGCCCTCGAGAATGAAATTAAAATCGAGAATGCACAGGAAAAAAAAAAAAAAATGTACTTTTTCTGGTCAAAAGGAGGGGGGAGGGGAGCAAAATCAAATAAGTTCTTACTTTAAATAATCAGAATATGATGGTACTTTATTCCAATCATGATTTTTTAAAAATTACAGTGTTATTAGTAAGTATTGTTCAGCATGAAAAACAGAACACGTAAATGTATTATAATTAAATAAAAAAATATTTTATTAATGCAGAGCGATTTATATGTATATATATTATGTATAATGGAATAATTAAAAAATTTATAATTCTGAATGAAAAATAAAAGTTGCTCCTGCATAACTGAAAAATATCGCAGGTTAATATACATTAAATTTGAATAACTTTATTAATAATAATTAAAATTTACAACTTATTCTTTAATTGGATTCCTGTATTACAATTACATTATTCAAAGTATGTGAAAAATATAATAGCTACATTAAATTCCTTGTGTGTTACATTCGTGGTTAAATTAAAAAAAAAAAAAAAAAAAAAAAAAAAAATTATACTTGATCTTTGAGAAATAGAGATAAGTAAACTTACTGATTCGAAATCACAATAGCTTGAAACAATCTTGCGAGGCAATCCTGAAAGTGTTTACATTAAAGCAAGAAAATAAATAAAACTTTTTGCTTTTAATGTAACACCAACTGGCTGAAAATCTCCGAAATAGAAGTAAGAGAGACAAAGCATCCATATCCTACATTTGAATTGCGTCCCATACATACTTCCTCGAAACATTTGACGCAGCGTATATTTTACTTACAAAATAATTCCGTCATTCAAGACTTCGCCATTTAACATACAATAACGAATAAAACATTTCAAGTAATGCGATAAAACTATAAATTTTATTTTGGTAATCAATTCCTTAAAACGAGTCAGAAAAATATCACAGTAAAAAAATATTAAAGTTGTAAACAAACATAAATATTCTTAGAGGGAAAATGTATTTAATTTCTCCCCATGCGGTACTTTTTTCCCTTTTCAGCTTTCTTTTTACGCATGCGCAAGAGACACGAACTCAAGCTAAAAAATTTTCTAAGTTTTAACCACGGAGTAATACACAAGAAGTCGTTCTGTGGTTATCCGCTTGTAGAAACAGGTGCGCATCAGGTGCGCTCGCATACAGAGAAAAGATGAAACAAACAGTGACGCAGTAACACGTGATAGCTGCGTAGACAGTGACATCACACAGTCGAGATGATAGCCCAGAAATACAATTTCCCATATTAAAGTGTCAGTGTTTATTTTCTTACACGTGCAGCAGGTTCAATTATGAATGACGAAGGCAAGACTTCATCACAAGAATGCCAGAATTCGTCACAAACGTAACATCGAAACACTTGATCTATAAATGCATTACGTAACAGTTCATTTTAGCAAATGAACATGAAACAAATTACTCATTACAATTGTCAGTCTGTTATTAAATTTCGTTAATAATGTTTGGATAGACTTCAAACTTAAAGATATTATTTACTCAGACTTGCGGGTAAAATTATTTTTCTGGTTCACATAATGCGAAACATTTCAGTTATGTTGCTAAAAAGTTACAATATTTGTAACACATTTCAGGAATGTTTTCTGATACATTTCTGGAACGTTTACCCTTTACCATGTTCCATCTCTGTTATGTGACCGATACTTTACTTCTTTTATTTAACTTGTATTTTTTTACGCTAGATAATTTATATAAAAAATACTTATCATAATAGATTTTTTTAGTAACATAGGTCTACCGTTTTCAGTCAGACATTTTACATCGTCATCATTTGCTCTCATAGTTACCAACATCCTAATTATTATTAGTATCCGCCTTTTTTTTTTTTTTTTACCACTAGTAATGTTCTTCTCATTTTATTGTAAACACATTTGAAGAGAATAACTTTAAAAATTAAGTGTTGTTAAAAAGAGGCAGATGATATTAACAATCTTCCGGATTAGGTTTGCAGTTATGTGCTCTGTTTCACCTTAAATATATAAAGGATACTTTTTTTCTTTTTTTTTTTTTTCTTTTGGCGCCAAGATAATATATATATATATATATATATATAAATATTAAAATTGAGATAAAAAACTACAAAAATAAATTTTAAGAAATGACAAAGCAACTGTTGCTCTTCACAATTTAAGGTAGTAAAAGAGTTTTTATATATTTATTTACTTATTCATTTAGTTTTACGCTTTTTATATATTTAGGCTAATAAAATATGTTTTCTCCTTTTTCTTACCTCTTGCAACAAGGAATAATGTATTTAATATACAATTGAGAAATAGCATCTAAAAGAAATGAATCAACTTTAATATAGTAACTCCTTGAGGAAACTTAAAATTTGGCACAGAAGTAGGTACTCGGGCGTTTCTCGCCAAGTTCTTTACTTATGCAATTGCCTTAGCTATTTTAATTTATCGTTAAAATTACAACAAAACTTTAAAAACCGCCAAGAAGTCCTATACTAAAGCTGTATTAAAGAAAGTTTGGAAAAAGGATATAGTAACTGTTTCTAAGGGACGAAAAACAGTTACCATGTGCCTTTATATGAAGAATAGATCAATAAAAATACTGTCGTACTAAATTAAATTCTGTTTTGCACAGAATTTTATTTATATTACTTAGAAAATAAAAATAGACTTTGTTTCTTTGTTCTTCAATCACGATCATTTCTACATTTTTTAAAACAATCTGAACGCTAACTGAAGCATTTTGAAACATTTCTGCAATAGTGACAATTTTTCAATGTTATATTTACGCCGTTACGCCTCTGACGTTTTGTAACAACGAGGTTAAAACTGACGTTTTATGTTGTCAGTTGTTATGAAAATTATGTGACCATTTTGTGATACCGTGTTTTTGAACTCTTTCCTTTTCACAATAGATGCACGTATAATAGTGGAACGCATGGCCTGAACTATGGATAATACAAATTCCTTTTTTTACGTATTATTTAAAAATTACTAGTTTCGAATTTATAAACGACATTTTACAAACACACATCAAATTGAATCTCCAAGACATTTTCAATCATACTTAGAAATAAATAAATAAACTTTTTTTAAAAAGTACTTTTGTCTTTTTTTAAATAAAAAATATGCATTTAAATTCTAATTCATAAAGTAATATAATCCATCACTTCCACAAAATAATATCCGATATTCATTTTTCCAATCAATTGTCGTTATTGTACAGCATGTATATGTTCTTTTAAATATGCATTGAAATATTTCAACTTAAATAGGGGAGGGAGTGACATTTCAAAAAGAACACAATCTCTGTTTTTATTTTTATTTATTTATTTATTTATTGTGAAGCAGGAATTGCAAGCGGAAAGATAATCTTTTCTTACTGTTTTCCAAAGAATTAATTGAATTTTAAATATGGCACATCGATCTTATTTACATTGAAATAAAACGAATATTTCATAGATGAATTCCTCCTTATAAAATTTCAATTTCAATCATTTTTTCAACGCAATTTATCAGATATTTTACATTCAAATAATATCTTTATCGGAGAAATTAAATTTTTTTGGTAAGCATAAAAAAATGAAAGTTTAATTTAATAAATCCACTTTTTCTTTTTAAAAATTTTTATCGTTGTCATTGTCGTCATATGCTTCGTTTTTTTTTTTTTTTTTTTTTTTTTTTTTTTAACCTTATCAAACTAGTTGTCATAGGTACAGGGCCCGACTTAGACTACCTGGAGCCCCGAGGCAGGCCTATTCTGGGGGACCCCCTTGCAGTGGGATAAGAGCTCTTTAGGTTGCAGAATTTCTGCATACGCCTGTAGGGGGCCCCTTCTAGAAGGGGGGCCCAGGGCATTTGCTCCGTATGCCCTGCCGTTAGTCAGGGCCTGCATAGGTAGACTCTGTTAAGTTCCCCATCATAAAGATGTTCTTGTAAAATTCTAGTACAAGGCACACTATATTCATTAAAAGAAAAAATTGATCAATAGTTCCGCACAGTGACAAAATGAAATGGCCCACCTAATAGGCTATCCACCGTTCAGTTCTATACAGTTAACTTATTCTAATCAATTTATGTTATTGGGGTTAGTTTCGTAGTTTAGTTTCCATGCAATTACGTACTCTTTCTAATACAACGATCTGCAAAATTAAATTTACATGAAATATCGCTCAATTTTGCTATGTTGATAAAAATCTTAAATTTAGAATACTTTAGTAAATTTTAGAATTAGAAAATTCGCTGTCAAGGATGTTCCTCCAGTATGCTAAAGGATATTTTATATAGGTGCAGGTCCGCCACACGGCAGGATCTGTCTGTCACCAAAGAACTTATACTACTGATAACATAGATGCCAAAATTTTAATTTATTCCGGAGTACTTTTAGCCCCGCCTTTATTCCATACCACTTATTTTCTTTGAGTAATTTTTTCTTATTTTATCGAAGTTATATTTATTGGAGAAAATTTTTCTGTAAATAAAGTGGTGCGAATTAGAGGCGGAGTTAAAAATACTCCGGAATAAATTAAAATGTGTGCATCTATGCGATAATATAAGTTCTTTGTCTGTCAGGACATTCTAATTTAACAGGGTGTGGTTTTTGCGTGAATATGTTAAATTCAGCTGATGTTTTTGATTGGTTGATTAAAGATACTTGAAGGAAAATATTGTGTTGACAATTTTTGAAAATTTCAATAAACAGTAGAGCCTTTCTTACTCAGGGTGGTTACAGATCCGCTTTTTTTCTTTTTTTTCCCCTGCTTCTTCCACTAGAATTATATGATAATCTGTACTTAATTAATTATGCAAACATACTGTTAAAAATTCCGAAAGAAAATATTGGTAGGAGAATCAGGGGGAAATGTCGTCTGAGATCAGCCTGTTATTCGAAGTAATTTGGACCGAGGGTATCTTGGATAACACGGATTCTGTCGTAAATCGGAGGTTATGGCCATATCACACGGGACACTTTCGTTCAGCATTTTACTAAACTCAGCATTATACCCAACATACTCAGCCTGATTTTGTTCAAGGAGACCCAGTTTTCGGATGATCAACTTTTACGAGACCGTTTAGAAAAAGTTGTGTATGTTGAGTGTGCTGATCGAAATTGACCAATAGGAGGAATAAACAGGATTTTTTCCTGGAATACCTTTAGAGAAGGGAATACATCACGCTATCAATTCGGGGGGAACTCTATGGACAGCTGACCGGTTTCTCGTTCGTTCAGCATCCTCAACTTTTTACGACGCTCAGTGAACATGTTGCGTATAATGTTGTGTTGAGTATATATGCTCCCGTGTGATATGGCCATTAAACATTTAGCAAAGTTTAAAATGGCTGAAAACATAGTCAATGAAATAAAATAATACATAATATTACATATTTAAATGTAGTCAGTTAAAAATGCAATACAATAAATACATATATAAATTATAAAATATTGTGATGTACCAGTGGCGGATCCAGAACTCAACTTTGGGGGGGGGGGGGGGGGGAGGCTAAGACTTTTTCAGCATGTTATTCCAAATCAATGAAATCTTCACAATATCCTAGACCCCCAAAATTTGAATTTGTGATTTTTTTTTTTTTTTTTTTTTTTTTTTTTTTTGTAATTAAAATGTTTTTTAGCTTGATCTGCCACCTGTTATCATAGAGTGAAGATGATAATTTGTCCAAAAACATAATTCTTGAATAAAAGCAGCTTCATTTATCATCCAGTTACTACCTAAATTAAAATGTTTGGTTAACACTTTCGCGACCACATGCTTTTGTCTTTTTCACAGTAAGACCTGTGGGTGTTATTCTTCCTGGGGTGTTATTCTTCCAAGTGACAATATTGGAGAACAAAATTTTCTGTATTCACATTTATATTACAAATGGATGTACATTATAATTATACTCTTTCTAATAAAGGAATTTGTATCCATAAAATATTGATTGTACAAATGTAAATATTGGGTATATTTTTAAGAAATAAATACATAACATACAAATTGTCAAAGAAACGCCCACTGGTGGAGTTACAGATTTTGAAATGACATGAATCTACGTGAGCGGTCTCGAAAGTGTTAAGTCGCAAATGCAAGTAATGGGAATCCGGAATTCTTATAGCGTAAACGAGGATATTGCTGTCGAAAGCAGTGGGTAACCGAAGCAAGGTTTTAAGAGATCTCAATGGAATTGTTTATAGTTTTTTTTTTATAAAATGATTTAAAATATAGTAATTAATGTTTTTCGAAAATTCTTTTAAATATAGTGACTAGCGAGCCTGTTAGTTTAAACCGTAAAAATAAAATTTAATATTAAGAATTACGTTAAACACCGACTCTATTATTTTTTAATACTTGCATGAAAAGCACGATAAAATAACAACAACAACAACAACAGCAATAATCAAAATGAATGCAATTATATATTTACAAGAGCCTGCCGATAATAATAATGCATAAAATATTTTTAGAGCTTTCAGGGTTTTTAGTGGTTACTTAATTATAGTCCATTGTTTTTTAATAATAAAATTCAGTATAGTTTGCTTTTCTTCAAATTAAAAATGCAAAAATTGATCAAGAGAAAAAAAAAATCGAATAAAGGCAACTAAAAGCCCTGCGCTTTTTGTTTTGTTAATGTCTGTAGCTTCTATGTAAGAGGTATGTAATGAGAAAGAACTCTATATAATAAATATAGATATAGATATTTAAATATACTGAAACCAATAATAATCAAAAACATTACTTTTTATATAATTTCAATGAGATGTCGAATTTAATCACTCCTTACACTTCAAGGCTTTAAAGAACGCAGGTCCACCACATGGAAGGATCTGTTCTGTTTCTAATCAGGACATTCTAATTTAATAATGTGGCGTAGTTTTGTGTACAAATATGTTATACGGAACGCATTCAGCTGGTATTTTTGATTGCTTCATTACAGTTACTTGTAGGAAAACACTGTATTGGCAATTTTAAATATACAGTAAAGCCTCGTTTATCCGAAGTAATATGGACCGAGGGTACCTCGGACATTACGGATTCTGACGTAAATCGGAAGGGAAACGTACGGCAAAGTTTGAAATGGATAAACACGTAGTGAATAAAGTAAAATAATACATAAATTGCTTATTTTTAAATGCAGTCAGTTAAGAATGCAACACAATAAATCTTCTATATATATATAAATGAATGTTTGTCTGTATGTTATTTATAAAATCGTAAACGGCTTGACCGATTTCGATCATTCTTTTTTTGTTTTTTTCCTTATAGGTCAGGGATGGTTTATGAAAAAAAAAATGAAAAAATCTTTAAAATTAATTAAAATATGAAAATAATAAACTTATTGACTTATATTGACTTAATATAAGCCATTTAAATTTTTAATTGTTGCCAAAAAAAGTTTACGAGATGTATTTATTTATTGTTTTCAGCATAAAATGAAATATGCTTTCACGCGAAAAATAAGAAATTACTAAATGTTAAATTGGTCGATGAGAAAATGACACTTTATAATTTTAAAATAAAATAGTAATATTACAAATCTAACATATTTCTTCTGAATTTTATTTCACAGCATTTTTTTATATACCTCAACTTCAGATTTTTTTTTTTTTTTTTTTTTTTTTTTTGTAGTATGGCGGATGAAACACGCTTGGCATAAACGCTAATTCAGCAATATATTAAAGGTATTTTCTTATTGATAATTCTTGACAATTTTTTATAATTTTGATGCTGAAGTAGATCGGACATTTTTCGCCAAGGAAAAGATAGAAAGAAATACGCAAGCGAAGTGATGACGTCACTGGCCGTTCGTGGATGCAAGAAAAATATTTCCTATATTAAACGCCCATTGGATTTTTTGTAAAAAATTATTAAAAGTCGAGGAAAAATAGTTCCCGATTTTAATCCCCGTATTTAGGTATAGATATGTATTAGTTATCATGTCCATGCATTAGATTAAGTTATTTTTGTAGTAAAATTGACAAAATTTGAATTTTTAATTTCAAAACTCTAGAAAAAAAAAATGCCAAACTTCCATATTCGATTGAAAACACAAACATTTCATTTCAAAGAATGATATTTACACAATATCCAACTAATATACTGATTGAAAGGGAAATGATAAATATTCTATCATAATTTGAAGTCAAATTTGTTTTCAAATGTGTAAATAAAGTATCTAATATAAGATATTAATATGTTGTAGCGGAATAGATTTGATATCGGTCATCCTTGGTAGAAAAATAAAATATCGCCAAATTATTTATCGAACATAATTTAATTCCTTTCAAAAATCATGGTTATTTTAACAACTTATTTTAAGACAGTAATGAATAAGGTACAACTATAGTATTTCCCCTCAGCTGAATTTGGCGATTTTTCTTTGGCGCCGATTTGAACGATAACGATGTCGTTCTGGATTGTTTACGATATCATATGGCAGCCTGCATGCTATTTATTTTGGATTTATGATTTTATGATTTATCATTTATAATTTAGCTTACGATTTTATCATTTATGCTATATGATTTATGATTTTTGGATTTATGATTTAGCGATAATCGCCAACGAAAAATCGCCAAATCTAGCTGAGGGGAAATACTATAGTTGTTCCATGAATAATATGAAACAATATTTCGTACAATGCATATTACGAAAATATACATCTGGCATGTATATTTTCGTATTACGTTTTTGATCACCAAATACAATAAGCGCCAAGAACGACAGAGTTTTGAAATTTAAAATTAAAATTTTGTCAATTTGACAGCAAAATAACTCAATCTAACACATGCACATGATAACTAAAACATATATGTACCCAAATATGGGAATTAAACTCGGGAAATAATTTTCTTCGATTTTTAATAATTTTTTACAAAACATCTAATGGGCGATTAACATAGGAAATCATTTCTTGCATCCACGGACGGTCAGTGACGTCACACTTCGCTTGCGTAGGAACAATAATCGCATAAATTATATTTTGGTCTAAAACGGCAACAAAAATTTAAAAGTCGCCAAGGGCATTAAGGCTGTGCCATGATCAAGTTTACATATTAATTTATTTATTTTTCTATATACCAACTACTATTAACTAAGCATGAAGTATATATAACCACAAAATAATAATAATTGTCTCATGCGATAGAAGTAGCCGATCATAGCATATTGTAATATTATATTTGGCTTGAAATTGCTGTCATTCTATGGTTGATCGATTAAATCAAATAAATATAGAGAATAACTTGAAAGCAAATATTATGTACATCACGTATAATGTTGCTCATATATAACTAGGATTCAAATATAAAGGGCTACTTCAAAATTGTCGATACTGTCCGTATCGAAATTGTCATATATGATAAGCACCTAAATGGAAGCCCACGGGTAAGTTATTGTCGCAGGCAATAGGGACAGGTATCGCAGGATGCGAGGACGAACAAGGCGCTGCCGAAGGTAGCGGGAACCCAAAGTGAACTTTTGAGCGATTTCAGTATTATTATTTTCTCTTTTTTTCATAAAACTATATAGAAAAGAGTTTCCTTTAAATATGGTGACCAGCGAAGCGGGCAAAGCCTGCTAGTGTATATATAAATTATAAAATACAGTGATGTACAGTAAAATTTGTCAATGCGCCACTTATGAAAAACCACGCCTCCTCTAGGGCGTGGCCTTTTCGAGACTACCTCGTCTATTGTAGCTGAAAGTAATTTTTTTTTTTTTTTGGTCGTATGGCAATTGTTATGTCGTGGGATTCATAATTTAAAATAATTAATAAAATATTTTTAAGTGACAGATAATGAAAAAAATCAATATGTTGGGCAAGCTTCATACGTGGAAACATGCCGCTCATACTGCAATCTCAATGTTACCACAATTGTCAACTTTTATAATTTATTTCCGGAGTAATTTTAGCCCTGCCTTTATTTCACGTCCCTTCACTTGCAGAATGT
>OZ005655.1:281291900-281389900 GCA_963930645.1 Salticus scenicus
TTTTCTCTATTACATAACTACAATTAAAAAAAAAAAAGAAAGAAAGAAATTGTACTATAAAAAAATTGGTTGAAAAAAAAGGTAAATACAACAGCCCTCCAGAATAAATTATAAAAATTGGCATATCTGAATATAATGACTCTTCAAAGGCCTGTTTTTCCACATACTTGGAGATTGTTGTTGGAACAGAAACAATTAGCTGATAATGTCAAGTAACTCTTATTGAATAAAATCCCTCCCCCAGACACGTAGGAAAGAGGCTCAATCCTTCCTTATTGGCTATTACGGGATTTCCTTTTACTGCCAAATGAAAGAACCCCCCATTTACAACCAAAATTAAGATTTTATAAGTGTTCATACTTAATGATATTTTGTAATTAATACTAATAATTGGTGAATATTAATTAACATATCTTTTTTAGAGTACTCTTTGAGTCATTTTTTAAATGAAATTTTTTTGAACCACTTCCATGATTTTTGAATTACTACATCCCTGCCCTCACCCTAAGAAAAATAATTAAATTAAAATTAAAATATTAAATAAATGAAGAACTAAAAAGGAAAGAAAGAAATCATCAAAATTTATTAAGGAGTTTGGAAAAAACTAGATATTAAAGTTGATACATACGAAGCCTTGCCAATGAAGATAAAACACTGTCTGTAATTTTTGAAAAAAATTCAGAAATTTCCGGATAATAATATTATCCAAATGTGATAACGCAGGGTTTTTAATAATTCGCTGCATTTTTCTAGGCAGTGGAATTAAATTAAAATAAATGCTGATAATTTTAATACTAGAATTACCGAGGCGGGTCATCTCCATCTGTGACCCAGGATGTGAATTTTTGCTTCTTTCCCAATTATATTTGGAATTTAATCTTTCACCTTTTTTAATTTTTCCTAAATATTCAGTACAATGTCTTATAACGACTTTAATTGAATTCCAATGAATATTTTTTACCATTATTTTTTTTTCCCTTTAATTTATGAAAGTTTTACTTTAGAGCATTGATTCTTATAAAAAATATGATGATAATTTCATGAATGGTGCAGTGAAAAATAAGATTTATTATTATTATTATTAACAGAAAAGTCGAGGGAAAAATTATTGGATCAATTGATTAGTTACGGCATGCATTCTAAAAATACCATGAATTTTAAACACGAAAGTAAAAGCATTCATAAAAATGATGAAATATGTAAATTAGGACGTAGAATTTGTTCACGAGCCGCTAACCCAGGAATACCATGTCCATATTTTAAAATCCGCTATCATTTTCTAAGCAGTTTTTTTTTTTTTTTTTTTTTTTTTTTAAATGTGTGTCAGGATTCTCATAAAGGGAAATTTCAATACCACTATTTTTACACAGTAATTTTACACCTGACTTATCGTTGATATCTATTTAAAAAAATTCACTATACTGTATCAAAATTCTAATATCAAAATTTCCCCTTGTGAGAACTTTGATGTGGGTGAGTATTTATTGAATGAAGTTTTAGGGAGTGATATTAATTTTTCCAGAGATAGGCAGGCGTTAAGTGTACGGTTTGTTTTCCTAGCATTTGCAATAAAATTAATATTTCGGTAATCGCGAATTTTATATTAGTTCTATTTTCTGTTTTCGCATATTTTTTTCGTTCATTTTTATAAGTGATGTGTTAGTCTATCGACTGAATGAGTGACTTTTTACTATTAAATAATTAAAATACTATTAATAGGTAATAGAGAATTTTATATTAGCACTAATTTCTGTTTTCTTGTATCCAGGTTACCAAATTTAATTTTAATAAAAGGGGGGGGGGGAGTATGTATGGTTGCTGAATGGCGTCTTTTTTTTTTTTTTTTTTTTTCCCCGGACAGTCGTTTTGGCATGTTTACGCTTTTTCCATGTGTTTTGCTAGCTAACGCGGCTGGCATGGTGCACGCTGGAAGCTGGATGCTACACTTAATTTTTTCTTGAATATAATTTATTTTTAATAAATTTCTTGAGTAATTATTGTATGTTCTTCGCCTGACTAAGAACATGATTCGACAAGCATTTATTTAACAAAACCGTATTAACTCTGCCTTTTTTATATAGGAATTTTTGCTAGTGTTCGGATACTTTTGTTACCGACTGTAGACTCCTGCAGCAGGATTGATTCTACACATCTTGAGATAGTATGTCTTATAGCGAATCTTTATTTCTTAGACTTGCGCACCCTATAAACTATTTATTTTCATTTTCCATTAATCTGTTTTTTGAAAAAAAAAAAAAAAAAATACAGTTCTTTGTACTATACATATAAATGCTAAATATTTTCTATTAAGAATTAGGTTGACCACCAATTTAATTTTTTAGTTTCCATTCTTTCGTCTTCTTTGACATACACAGGGATAAAAATAACAATAATAAATCTATTAAATGTAATCATGTATTTGCAAATATCCGCTTGTAATAATAGTTTATCAAATACTTTTAGAACTTTCCATTTCGCGAAAAATAGTCTGTAAAAAAATAAATAAAAATAAATAAATAATAAATAAATAAATCTTAAAACACTAATTTAATATAATAACACCAATACAATCTAGAGGTTTACTTACAGTACTACTTTTATCATAAGCTGTTTTAATAAATTGAATTGCTTTATATTGTGTCAAAGTGAAAGCAGGTTCGCCTCTTTCCGGCAGAACTTGCGACATGGTACTCAGTGTAGCGAGATGAAAAAATTAATGTTGTCTTCATATTCTCTACTCCAAAATATTACCGCCTTACAAAATTCCTTAAAAGTTATTAACCCCGTAACGGTCGTATATTTTTCAATGACACGCCCATAAAAAACACATTTTTCTCTAATTAAAAAAAATAGATTTAAAATAAATATATGAATAATATATAAATTTGCTCTGTACATATTTTCAAATACATTATCAGGGGTCGTACTCCCCGCCCTTTTTTCAGGACACTCTCATAGATAAGAAATTTCGGTTTTGTTGGCCACCACTAATTTTAAGCAGAAATACTTCTGATATATTTAGAATGACACGCCATGATTATACAAGGTAGAGATTATTTTATAAAAATAGAGGTAGCAATAAGTTACGAAATTTCTTATTCATGAGAGTGTCCTGAAAAAAGGGCGGAGAGTACGACCCCTGCATTATATATAGTTTGGTGCTTTAAAATGTTAACGGAAAAATACACGTGGGGCGTGGTCACTGCCCGTGAATATCACGGGAGTGAGGAGGAAGGGGTTAATAGAAGTTATGTAAAATCCTATTATTATTATTTCTAATAATTTCTTGCATTTAAACAAGTAACTGATCCATTCTTATTAACATACAGGTAAGTGGATTGTTGAAGCATACGGACAAAAAGAAACAAGTGGCTATATATCCGTTATAGACACAGTAAATAAAATGCACTTCTGGTCTCAAGGTCATCGTTTTGATTTTTCCAAAAGTAACATAATTTCATCTCCTGTCTGTTCCTCCCGTTTGGATATTCATGAAGCATTTTACATATTTAAAAATTCGAAAAATCTTGTAAATGATATTTCTTCCACTCCATTCTTCTCTGATGCTTGGAAATTACTCACGTAACTGAGATTTTCGTTTAATTTTTGATATTTTTAGATTTTGTTATATGTTCATACTTGCCAACCATCTCATTAATAACCGTACAATTGTTAACGCCCCCTGAAAAAACGCCCCTTTTCTCACACCACTATATTTTTAGAGTTATTCTCTCCAAATGTTGTTACGATTAAATAAGACTAAATTTACTCTAAATAATTATTGGTGTGTAAAAAAAGGCGGGTACTAAATATTGTACGGTTCATAATGAGATGGTTGGCAAGTATGTATGTTTAATCTCAATCATTTATTTATTTTATTGTTGTCTGGTACAATTCTACTGACACTAGTAGTTATATTCACTTCCTACTTTACAAAGTTTTTCTTTTCTTTTTAAACGAATTTTTGCGTTGCCGCTTTGACTGCAGCACTCGTGCTTACTTTATTCGCCTGATGAAGGGTCGTGTGTTTTTTCGACCCGAAACAAGTGTTGCGAGTTTATTGAATTTTATGGTGTTTATTCAAAGTTTGTAAGTAATTTTTTTTTTTTTTTTTTACAACGCCAGTTTTGTGGTGCTTTTTTATTAAATATTAAAAATGCACTATGATTTCATAATTAGTTTAAATCCAGTACTGTTAGCTCCGTATTTTATTAAATTAATCAACTAATCTCCTTTGACATGTTTCCACATCAAAGTTAACTAATAAATTTAATTTAGTAATAAATAATCAATGTTAAACAGGCAAATACATAACTGCCAACCACCCCATTATGAAGCGTAAAATTTTTAGTACACTCCCTGTTTTCACGCCAGGTATTTTTAAGAGTAATTTTATTTTTATCTTATCCTAACAATATTTGGAGAGAATTATTCTAAAAGTAAAATAGTGTGGAAAAAAGGGGGGCGTCAACAAATTTATGTTTATTAATGAGATTGTTGGTAGGTGTTGCAAATATCAACTTCAAAGGTGCCACCCTTTAGGGTGTGTGATAACACTAAATGGGTGGTGTGAGTGTATGAAACAGAAAGAAAATGGTTAATTTACAGAAAGAAAAACAAAAAAAGAATCAATAAATTCAGATTCAATAAAAAATAAAATACACATTTAGATTGGTACAGTACATTCATGAATAAGATTTTGTCAGTACTGCACAATATGTTTGATTTAAGGGGTAGGCGTATACGAAAATCTTGTGAATTGCTGATGGAAACAATAGAAACTTCGTTTCAACGTACGATTTATTTTCTTTTTGTGCGATTTGTTTTACAATTTAGAGGTTATTTAAATACCAAAATATTGAATAAATATTTTACCCTTTATTAAAATTACATATTAATTTTATCATTTCAGTATTAAAAAAGAGGACTTTTTGAAAATATGCAGCGTTTCTATCTTTTATAATTTATTCCGGAGCATTCTTAGTACCGTCATTTTTACTTTCCGAACACTATAGTGAGGAAAGTATTGTAATCATGTCAAAAATCCGAATTCGAGATTTTGATGTTTCTATACGTTTCGAGGTCCAACGAGTCCGTTTTCACTATTTTTACGATGATGTATGTATGTGTGTGTGTATGTATGTGTGTATGTGTGTGTATGTATGTGTGTATGTATGTGTGTATGTCTGTGAGTGAACACGCTAGCGTCTAAACGCTTTGTTCGAATAAGCTGAAAGTTGGTACGTATATTGTAAGTCACCATAGTACGAACCCTATAGATTTTGGTGAATCTAGCACTTATAGTTTTTTTACAGGGTCACAGAGAAAAATTCTTTATCATTATGGCCAAGGGACCAAAATCTTAAAAGTGCGATAGCATCTAAACGCCTTATTCAATTGAGCAAAAACTTTATACACATATTATAGGTCACAGATACTCAATCTGTATAGATTTTTGAGAATCTAGCACTTATAGTTTTTTTACAGGGACACAAAGAAAAATTCTTTGCCAAATTTTTAGAAGTGTGATAGCGTCTAAACGCCTTATTAATCTCAGCAAAGAATTTGTACACATGTTATAGGTCACATTTGAACCAACTGTATAGATTTTGGTGAATCTAGCACTTACAGTTTTTTTACAGGGACACAAAGAAAATTTTTTTATCGTTATGGCCTATGAGACCAGCGATAGCATCTAAACGCCTTATTCAATTGAGTTGAAAATTTGTATGAATATTATAAATCACTGTTGCACTAACTATAAGCATTTTGGTGAATCTAGCATTTATAGATTTTTACAGGGACACAACGAAAAATTCTTTATCCTTATGCTCTAAGGGCTCAAAGTTCAGTAGCGTTAAATAAAACCTCGTGTGATATATGGAGAAAAATACTCAAACACTCTGATATGTTTTTCTCTCTTTTGTTTGTTTAGCAACTCCTCTTTCTTTATTTTATCTACAAAACTGTTAGTTACTCAATGTTTGGAAAGTCGAGTGGAGTCACTCCAGATTTTTTCCTTTTCGTCTCACTAATTTTCTAGAGTAATTTTCCACAAGATATAACTAAGATTATAAAGGAAGAAATCTACTCTTATAAAAAAGAAGTATGGTAAAAGGGCGGTACTAACAATGCTTTAAAATAAAATATAAAATTTGGCAACTCTTATTTATGAGATGTTTCATTCCTCATCATTCTGTAATGAATACTCGTAGTATATAAAACCCAGAGACGTTACAAGATTATAGAGACGGTGTAAACCTTGAAATTAGGTACGCAATGTGAAGCCGTTTTCGCTTAAAATTAAATCTCTAAACGTAGTCCAAAGATCTGGGCGTGGTTTAAGAGAATGATGATATTCCTAAAGGTTGGAATATTTAAAGTCCCGCTTCTCTCACCGCCACCGGAAGCCGAATCTAATGTTATTCTATGGGAAAATTTTCTTTACAAATAACTCATTAACATAGTTTGAAATTCTGTTTTTACATTCTGAAAATTGCCAGCTAATTGACGGACCTTTTATAAAAAAATCATTTTTTTTTATATTTTATATTTTATTTTGAGGCTGTAAAATACGAATTTTCAATATGTGAAATTTTTTCATTTTGCAATTTCAAAATAAAATATTAAAAATTTAAAAAATGCATTTTTAAAAGAGGTCCGCCAATTTAACAGTTGGGAATTTTCTGAATGTGAAAACAAAATTTAAAAATATGTATTAGTTAATAAGTTATTTGTAAAGAAAAATTTTCCCATAGAATAACATCGGCTCGGGCTTCCCGCGACGGTAAGTGAAGAGGGCCGTTAATTGCTCTTACACGTGTCAATATTTGGGCTTACATTTGATCTGATTTTTAGGGTGTTTCTACAGGCTATAAGCTGAAGACGTTCATTTCATCACTTTATCCTCTTCGGACCCGAAGCTATAATAACAATATAAGTTACACTTGAAGGCTTTTAGACATATACGTTCACGTTGTACATTACAAAAAAGTGTAATTTTCTTACATTTATAATTTACGGGGTTAGTAATGTACGATACAAATGTATGGCTTTAAACACTTAAACTCTAAATTATTAAGTTACATAAATCTTCCTAACTGTAACACAATTAAAAATTAGATGTACTTAAATAAATCAATCAATATTAGTTTTCTTTTTGTTCTGGCAAGTGTCGAAGTACTTAATAATTAATTATGAAAATTGCATACTTTTCTACGACCCAGTGGTCGACTACTTTTTTGAAGTCGTTTTACGAAAGTCGACAAAATAACATTATATATTAGAAATAAATTTAGTTTCAGGCTGCCATATACCGGTATCTTTTTAAAGCCAATTTATTCAGCTTCTTATTAGTTTAGTCAAAATATAAAAATATAAAATGGTATAGATTTTATAAAGAAAATAATAAAGATCCACATATGTAGACCTCTGGAGCGAAGAGGATAATCATCTAATCTGCTTGATCAGAATTAATGTACTGAAAACAACTTTTTAAATAAGAAAGTTTAAAATATTTTGCGTTTTTAAAAGGACCTTCTAAATTTTTATTAGATAACTGAATAATCCCCACAAAAAAAAAAAAAAAAAAAAAAAAAAAGCCCTATGCCAAAAAAAGAGCTGAAAATATCTATTGTGAGGGGGATAGGGGGGAATCTCTACATCTGGCAACACTGGTGGTACTATAGAAAACGAAATGAATGTTTAAAAAAAAACGCAGCACTTGATGTTATTTCGTTATTAATTGACGCAGAAAATTTTAATAGACACCATTCAACAGGAAATGAAACACACTTTCTGAAAATGTTGTCGAATTTTGAATCAGGAGTTATCTACATATTGAAATGAGCACCAACTTTGACTTCATATTCGAATTTCTGAGAGCCAGGCACTGCGGAAAAGTATGCTATTTGTATACTTTATCTTTAGTATTCATAGAGTTATAATCAAAAATGTGTTAAGGGGTTATTTGTAAATGTAGAAAAATAAAATTAAGAACTTAACTTACAAGAAATAGAAAAAACTTTACTATTTCACGTAGGAAATATTTCAAGAAAAAAAAGAGTTATAAAAATTAATAAAAATGTTAACATATTTGTAGTGCCTTAGTTATCTTGAATTCAAAATTATCGATATGTATATACCTCAGTACTTTTTTAGATTATTTTAGGTATATTTAAATACATTACATTTACGATTGGTCAGACAATACTCTTTAAAAAAGTGCAATATTTTTTAATTAAAAAGTGTCTATCATGGGTATACTGATCACCAACAAAGCTTAAATTTTCTTTCGAAGTGGCATAATATACGAACTGAAATAATATAGCTATATATATATATACAACAACGCATAAACTAAAACTTTTCGGATAAATTATTGTCAGGTTTCATGAAGTAAATATTAAACAACTTTAATCGCACTTACCTGTTTTGGGTCAGTTGAACTCTTTGGAACTGTACGATTTGTTTTATAATTTCTATGAAAATATAATTTCTTAATTAACGCTTTCGCGACTGCTGACGTAGATTCACGTCATTTGAAAATCTGTAACTCTGCCAGTGGGCGTTTCTTTCGTAATTTGTGTGTTACTTATTTCTTAAGTATGTACCCAGTGTTCATATTTTTGCAATAAAATAATACTATCGATAGAAATATATTGATTAGAAAGAATATAATTGTTATGTATATCCATTTGTAATATAATTGTGAATACAGAAATTTGTTCTGAAATATTTTATTTTGAGAGAATTACGCCCATAGGCGGACCTTACTGTCAAAAAGACAAAATCCTGCGGTCACAAAAGTGTTAAAATATATTTATAAAAGTTAAAGTATATATATTTTTTTAAAATATATTTATAAAAGTTAAAGTATATATATTTTTTAAATATAAAGTTAAAATATATTTAAAAATTTTTAAAGACTAAAGTATCCTTAAAATAAAAGTCCTCCCCCTTAAAAAAAAATAAAATAAAATAAAATAAAAATAAAGCAATATACGAAGTAAAAAATTAAGCCTTTAACTAAGACGGCAGTTAAGGACGATTTTACAAGTCAGTCTTGCATTCCAATTCTCTTCCTTTTTTATGATTGACAATTTTTACATTCAATCTATTTTTCTATTTCAAACAGTAAACCCCGCCTATTTAGTTAATTTTTTTCTTCTGGTGTTTGTTTAAAGGATTCAAAATTTATCACCAGTAATCGATGAAGTAAATACCACTTGTGCATATTTTTGTCAACGTAAAATAAGGGGTTTAACACTAATATTCAAAGTCACACTTACTTTCCTTTTCTGTATTGTTTTGTTTTTAAGAACGATGAAAGGCGGGAATTTAGAAAACAGGAATTCTTGATTCACTAATGTCTAAAAACCATCAATTTGTTTCATTGCTTTGCGTTTGACGTTGTTGTTATATAATTTGACCCGTAAATAGAAAATAAAAATATTTTGTTCAATTTTCTCTGTTATTTTTTAAGATTTACTTCGTTATCTCATACAAAACTTTATAAGAGACGGCCCCCTAAATCACTCCAAAAGAAAGATATATTCATATCTTGAAAACTAATAACTGGAATGGGCTGTAAATTTGTA
This sequence comes from Salticus scenicus, assembly GCA_963930645.1. NCBI lineage: Eukaryota > Metazoa > Arthropoda > Arachnida > Araneae > Salticidae > Salticus > Salticus scenicus. The sequence goes on from OZ005655.1 coordinate 281,301,500, forward strand.
CACCCTTGTTTTTCAGCATTAGGATTCATTTTATGCAAAAATTAATATAGGTCTTAATTCATAATTTTATGAATATGAATTTATTAATATTTTTCAGAACTAAAATTTTTTTCAGAATCAAAAGTAATGATGGATTATAATTCGGTTTCTTCACTGTATCTCGTAAAAAAAAATTACATCGATCAAGTTATTTTTTGTGAAAATATTAATAAAAGTTTGAAATATGAATTTAACATTAACACCTTCAAACTTCGAACGTTTATAACTCTGTGAAAAAATAAGTAAAATATACAACCAATATACATTTTCACGTTGTCGCGATCCCAGGAATTCAAATATAAAATATAAATGGGGCATTATCATTGAAAAAATCAAAGTTCGTACGCATTTTAATATGTAGACGACCCGCAATTCAGAATTTCACTTCATTTTCTGAAACTACACACAATTCCCCGTTGGTTGGTTGGTTGGTTAATTGCCGTTTAATGGCTCAAGGTCCAAACTGTGATGAAAGAAAAACAAAGGCTAAAAAAATAGCTACTGGATGGGTTTACCTAGAGCTCCTCCAATACAGGTTGGCTCATCAGACATTTTGTTTCCCCCTCCGCGATTGTTGCTCACGCGGTCCGAATTTAAAGTGTTATCAAATCACATAAAAGTTTTGCAACCGAAAATTGCTCAAATTATACCAGAACTGCTTTTAGAACGTTTAGATTTCCAACAGATGAAAAAAGGCGAAAGAAATGGGCTACTAATTGTCCAAAAGAAAATTGTACGCTTAGCTGTCAATCACAAATATGAAGTGTAATTATGATATGTTTTCTTGCATTTTTTGTATCAATTATTTGTTTTTATTGCTGTTTGATTATCTAAATGTTGTGTTTTACAACCTACACTACTTTTCAACGAGTCAAATTAACTAATTTAACAGCAACAGTGATGGCTACTTTTACAAGGTTTATAAGGAAATTTCGCCAAATATTACGGCCAAACTTATCATGTACAAACAATAATTCGCTCTTCTGTTTAGGAAACTCTCCATTTTAGGCGATAAAGACGCCAAGTAATACGTTTGCAACTAAACGTCGCCAAGCTATATTTCCGCTGGGCAACAATGATCAGCTGTGAGTCAGCTCGTATTATAGGAGTCTTAGGTTTACACATCCAGATTGTGATATGAGAAAATAAGCAATTCCCCTTTGATTGATACCTATTATACTTTTGTGCATTGATTATAGTGATGGGTAACTCATACATGAAGCATGACATTGTCACACCTCATCACAGCGGTTTGTCATGATACCTCATAATTATTTTTTGTATTACTTCAAAAGTCATGTCCCATTCAACCAGTCACTCAATGTCTCAAATGTTTTGACTCATTCATTCACCGCCTCATTCAATACCTCAATCAAACCGAAGTACCTCAAAAATTTTGTCCCATTCAAAGACACACATTCAACGCTTCAAACGTTTTGTCATGTTCATTCATTCACTCGTACAGGACCTCAATCTATCTGAACTGGATTTGACGAAAATTTTGTCCCATTCTTTCAACGAAACCATTCATTCAACAGGGTGAGATTCAAGTACTCAGAATAAAAACACAAATCAGAGAAAACCTCAATGGAATGGCATGACTGAATGAAGTGTTATGTTTGTAATGCATTGCATTGTGACACTGGGAGGTTAATGTGTGAGGGATATGTTGTAAGTTTGCCATGTTCGGATCGTAAGAAGCGAAATTTGTAGTTGTGTTTGTAATTCAAGGTCGTCACCTGTCTGTGGGTGGTCGTGGGGCTGACTATAATAGAAAAGAATGCCTTAGGGACAGGAGGCGAATAAAATAAAGGCATTGACGGCAAACGGCTTGGCATTATACCAATGGAACTTCTAATAGATATTGAAAAATCTTTGATTATACTTCACGCGGGGTTGGGAGGAGGTGATTAGAGTCTTGCATCGTGTGTTTTCTCTTCTATGTAAATAATAATAATGAAAATTTGCTTTTTTCTGAACATAATCTTTTGAATGCAGACACTGGATGACATTATTTTCTTTCATAGCAATTATGTTTAGCCATAAGTTTAATTTGTGAAGAGGAAAGGCATAAAGATTAATATTTAACATTTAAAATGTTATATGCGAAAATTATTATTATTATTTTTTTCTTACACTGTGAATATTTAAAATAGTGGATTTTTTTTTTTAACAGTAACTGTAATACGAAAGAAATTTTATTACCTTATGCAGTGAAGTTTTGTTTACATTTACAATAATCACTTTTAATATAATTTTCATTATACACTAGTTTTAACATGATTGTATACTTGTAATATTTATGTAATAATTAGTTCTCTAAAAATTTGTTCAATAATATAATTATTATATTACCTACTAGGTACTCGTTACAGTGAAAATAAGATCTTTGACGAAACTATAGCAACATTTCTGTACGATTAAATTAAATGCTGTTTATTTTATTTTATTTATTTATTTATTTATTATCTAAAGAAACAAGTTAATACAATCGAACAATCAACACATTGACAGAATTAGTCATCAATCTATTAAAAAAACTACAATATAAAGAATCAAATAGTTTAAATTATTACTGCAATTAAGAAAATTAACATAATATTGTTGATTTATTTTTCGATATCTAAAGAATCACGTTAATACAATGAAGCAAACAACAAATTAGTTGATAGAATCAATCATCAACCAATTGAAAAAAAATACTTCAAAGAAAGAAATGGTTTAACATATTATTACAATTAAGGAAAAGAGTGTGCGAATTATATGATAAAATTATACTTACTTATTAGAGCAATCTAAAGATTGGTGACACTTTGAATTGCATAGCAATTAAATCCCGTAAAGGAGATTCAGAGAAAACCACGGAAAACTCAGAATACCTTTATTCCAATATCTCCAATTTTAATTACGATTAAATTACTTATAATACATCTTTCGAAATTTATTAAAATGAAATTTTATTGCGAGCGTTTAAACTGGTGTAAGCCGTTAAATTCAGTACGGGAGTTTAAGAGAAAAGCACAGAAAACCCTAAACACATGTGTTATTTTTTATTTTGCAAACTTTCAAATTCTGATTATCCGCTCACATTCCGTATAAAAGATTTTTAACACTATTTATTCCAGAGTTACGCAAGAGAAAAACATTGAAAAGTAAGACACAAATATTTTTATAACAATGGATTTTCGGAGTAAGGCCGATTGACTGCTGTAGGTCCTAGGCCTGAGGGGGAGTGCCCTCCGTAGGGGTCTTTCTAAGGTGTCCTAACCCGTATTACGCAAGTTTCGGAGAAAACCACTGGAAACTCCGAACGGCCAGGCCGACGAGAGCGACCTGGGATCGAACCCGGCATCTTACGTCTACCAGCTTTGAGCTCAGAACCGCTCGGTCGCTGGTGGGCCCTTTTATAACAATGTTTATATTACTTTTGTATTTCAGCTTTTAATTAACATTATTTCATAGGTAATATATCATTAAAAAAAAAAAAAAAAAAAAAAAAGCTATTTAAATTAGAATTGAAGAGTACATGTTGCAAATCTTTGTCACAAGATACCGCTTTTAGTTTTGCTACAGTTAAATCTTTAAGAGCTAGTTGCACTATGAGCGATCAAGCTATTGTGCGTTTTAAAACAGGAATACGGCACCACCGAACAGGACTTTGCTACGAATCTTTGCTTACGAATAAGAATTTCCAAATATTATAATACGGTGAGCGAACAGGCTGTTTCAGATACTGAAACCGGAAATATTTGCCGCAGGCGCTACAAGCAGGAATTTACGGGAGGCGGAAAAATAGGTAACGGAAATTTGGGTAACGGAAAAATGGGTAACGGAAGAATGGGTAACTTGCGAATCATATACTGAAATTGTCCAAAATTATGTCATAGAGTAAAACTATGTTTCGAAGGCATTTCATCTTTGATATTGATGATATATTTCACTGTCAGATAAAAATTTATTCTTTTATGAGGGCTTAATATTAGAATCTTTCACATGTCAGGATACTTTTCGACTTTTAAAAAGAAAATTAAGCCCTTCTTCATTCCTTTATTCGCGTATCTACAATTTAGGAGATTTTAATTATAATAAAAAAAAAAAAAATCATAACGTAAGAGAAAAAAAAAGAAAGAAAGAAAATGTTGAAAACATAATTTTTGTATCCCATGCACCTCAAAATGAGTATATTTAACACAAATTTCGAAAATTTGAGGAAAATCCGGGAGTCGAACCCCGGATCTTTGACTTGTGTGATTTTAATAAAAATTGTATTTCTTTCTCCCATTATCTAATGGTGTTTTCCATTTCCTGCGGCTTATTTCTGTCGAGCTATCTACATGATAGACCAGAGATATTTCTGCCTAAAGGTTGTCTAAGTGAGTAATGCTGACCGGGGTGTCGGCCTGGATAGCTCAATTGGTTGAGCCTTGACCTTGTAAGTCAAAGATCCGGGGTTCGACTCCCGGTCCAGGCATTATTTTCACTCAGTCGGAAAAATAAAAAAATTCAAAGGGATTTATTATTCAGCCTCATTATGAATCGCAATGCGATTAATAAAATTGAAGTTCCTATATAAATATTTGGAAAGTCATCATATATAAAGTTTTTCTTTTTATACGCTCTAGAAGTAGATATATAGCCTTGCCGTACACGAATTTCAATCATAGTGCTGACTCGTGTCAGCCGATATATATACCCAAATTAAAATAGTATATGTATACATAATGCCGTTTTCACAAATCAGGTTTTATGTAATTATGCCTAATAGAAGCTGAGATATATCCTTCCTTAACAAAGGGAAAATTGCAGTACAACAAACAGCGCCACCTGTTCAACGATTTGCACCAAAAGTTGATAAGCACTAATTTATTTCAAGATGTATTTGAATAAAAAAGATGGCCATAATTAAACTGACAGTGCTCATAATGTACTGTAGCACAATCTAATTGCGAGAATGGTGGTAAATTTTATGCGAAGTTTAATAAAGACGGGGGTCAAAGATTCCGCGGAAAATGAAAAAAGTTCCAAATGTCACCACTAGGAGAAAATATGGTGCTGTGTAATAGTAAAGAGAGTTTTAAAAAATGCAAAATTTATGACAAATTAGTGCAACGTCTCCAATTTCAAAATAAGAATTGGAGACAAAAGCAATACTTTATAAATTGCACAGTCATCAATTTTAAATTATAAAAAAAGATGAAAGTTTAGAAAAACAGTATCACATATTGCCACATTGGTAAATTTAAAAATTCTTTTTTTTTTTTTTTTTTTCGGAATCCTTTGTTTTCAGTCTTATTTAATCTTTCTACAAAGTTTGCGCCATTCTTGCAATGGAATTGCACTACATAATAGTATGAGAATTATCAGTTTAATTGTGGCCACCTTGAAAATTCATAAAAAAATTCTGTGTATCAAATTTTGAGCTAGAGCTCACACAAAACTTTTATCACAGGCTGATGAGCATTTTTTTAAAATGATCAAATGAAGTTCAAGAGTTCTGAAAACGTGAAACACCAAAAATCGAAATTATTGATATTCCTAATACAGTATCAATACTTAATATAAATGCATATAATTTAAATTATTACTTTCGCTACAAAACTATCGTAAATAATGGAAGCGGTGGGGCGCCGACAATCAGAAAATTTTCTGTAGGGGCTCAGCAAAAGTAAGGTTGTTGTAATTGAAAATGGACAAAAATCGACAGAAAAAAAAAAAAAAAAAAAGATAAATAGGAAAACAAGCAAAGGCCGAAACTCTCTTTAAGAAGGGGGGGGGGGTTGTTAAGGAGAAGATGATTTCCTTCCCCGCGCTATGGGAATCCCAAACATTCATGGTTTGTGCATGAAGATGAAGAGCAAAAATTTCCAGAAACATCGATGCAGAGTAAAATAGCTATTTTCACAAAAGTTACGCCATATTGTTATTATTACATTTTTTATTTTTATTTTATTTTATTAATATTCTATACGCCTGATGCTACTCTATTCCCTAAGTTTAAGTGAATACAATTTTTATAAAGGTTTCTGAGATATTAAATTCAACTTCTTTAAAAATTCTTGTATTTATATTCGCATTTTATTTATGTGGTTGGTTCTTTTTTCCCTTTGCATTTTTAAATAAGGACGAACTTTTTTGGATAAGTCATGAACTTATAACCAATAAAAGGTATATAAATAATATTTCCCCCCCCCCGGCTTTTAATATTTTTATTTCAGGAAAATAAAACTTAATAAATCGATTTATTAAGTAAAATGTGAATGCAGCGATATGACGTTCATTTGTCCTATTACCTCAAATAAAGTAATAATTAATTAAATATAATTTCTGAAATTTCACCATTTTAATTAAAACGAAAAATAAAAACAAATATTGTTTATAAAGCTTAAAAAGAAGATTTAACACAAATAATTCCGAGATTCTACCTTTCCCCCCAATTTTAACTTAACCATAATCACAATATTACTTTAAAATTGAAGTGGCCGTATTATTCCAGTGACCTCACTGCTACTCCTAATTTTGTTTTATAAATTCGATTTTCATAAATGGCAAATACTATTATGGTGAATCACAGACTACAATACAGGAAAAGAGAAAACAAGTACACCAATAATAAAAATTATTTGTAATGCTACCAAGATGGAATTAAATATTAGTTTAAAAAAGAAGCTAGACTAATAAAATTGTTTTATGCTTGCGTTCGTATTTGTACTGCCTCCCTAGTGGCCTAAGAAGTTCTGATCTCAAAAAGCTGGTAAACGTAAGGTGCCGGGTTTGATCCCAGATCGCACTGATTGGCCTGACCGTTCAAAGTTTTCCGTGGTTTTCTCTGAAACTTGCGCAAATGCTTACTAGGACCCTTTAGAAAAATCTCACAGAGGGCACTTCTCTTGAGGCTTAGGACTATAGCACAGTTAGTTGGCCTTAACCCTAACACCAACACTCGTATTGGTAGCATAAATTTTATGTCCAAGGTTCGGAGAAAAAGATCGATTTCTTTTTAAATACTTTGCAAATATTATTTATTAATAGTGTATTAAACAATTTTATCACTATTTTTATGCATTTTTCTATAATTACGAATATTTTTTATTCCCGGTGTATTTAAGAATTTCCTCACTGTATTTTATGTACTTTATATAATTACGAGTAATGTTTATTCCTGCTGTGCTTGAGAATGTTATCATTGTATTTTACGTATTTTTATATGATTACGAATATTGTTTACTCATGGTGTGTTTAAGAATATAATTAGCTCTTTAGGTTGCAGAATTTCTCATACGCCTGTAGGGGGCCCCTTCTAGAAGGGGGCCCAGGGCATTTGCCCCGTATGCCCTGCCGTTAGTCAGGGCCTGCATAGGAAGACTCTGTTAAGTTCCCCATCATAAAGATGTTCTTGTAAAATTTTAGTACAAGGCACACTATATTCATTAAAAGGAAAAATTGATCAATAGTTCCACACAGTGACAAAATGAAATGGCCCACCTAATAGGCTATCAACCGTTCAGTTCTATACAGTTAACTTATTCTAATCAATTTATTTTATTGGGGTTAGTTTCGTAGTTTAGTTTCCGTGCAATTACGTACTCTTTCTAATGCAACGATCTGCAAAATTAAATTTACATGAAATATCGCTCAATTTTGCTATGTTGATAAAAATCTTAAATTTAGAATACTTTAGGAAATTTTAGAATTAGAAAATTCGCTGTCAACGATGTTCCTCCAGTATGCTAAAGGATATTTTAAATAGGTGCAGGTCCGCCACACGGCAGGATCTGTCTGCCACCAAAGAACTTATACTACTGATAACATAGATGCCAAAATTTTAATTTATTCCGGAGTACTTTTAGCCCCGCCTTTATTCCATACCACTTATTTTCTTTGAGTAATTTTTTCTTATTTTATCGAAGTTAATTTATTGGAGAAAATTTTTCTGTAAATAAAGTGGTGCGAATTAGAGGCGGAGTTAAAAATACTCCGGAATAAATTAAAATGTGTGCATCTATGCGATAATATAAGTTCTTTGTCTGTCAGGACATTCTAATTTAACAGGGTGTGGTTTTTGCGTGAATATGTTAAATTCAGCTGATGTTTTTGATTGGTTGATTAAAGATACTTGTAGGAAAATATTGTGTTGACAATTTTTGAAAATTTCAATAAACAGTAGAGCCTTTCTTACTCAGGGTGGTTACAGATCCGCTCTTTTTCTTTTTTTCCCCTGCTTCTTCCACTAGAATTATATGATAATCTGTACTTAATTAATTATGCAAACGTACTGTTAAAAATTCCGAAAGAAAATATTGGTAGGAGAATCAGGGGGAAATGTCGTCTGAGATCAGCCTGTTATTCGAAGTAATTTGGACCGAGGATATCTTGGATAACACGGATTCTGTCGTAAATCGGAGGTTAAACATTTAGCAAAGTTTAAAATGGCTGAAAACATAGTCAATGAAATAAAATAATACATATATTACATATTTAAATGTAGTCAGTTAAAAATGCAATACAATAAATACATATATAAATTATAAAATATAGTGATGTACCAGTGGCGGATCCAGAACTCAACTTTGGGGGGAGGGGGAGGCTAAGACTTTTTTAGCATGTTATTCCAAATCAATGAAAAATTTACAATTGTAATATTCAATTGTGAATGTCAGTGCTTTGGGGGGGGGGGAGCTTCAGCCCCCTTGATCCGTCACTGTGATGTACAGGAAATTTTGTAAAGTTTTCTACGCCCTTTGTGAAAAGCCATGCCGCCTCCGGGGCGTGGTCTTTTCGAAACTACCTCGGTTAACTCGGTAAAAGAAAACTTTCAAAGTCTTCACAATATCCTAGACCCCAAAATTTGAATTTGAGATTTTTTTATTTTTTTAATTAAAATATTTTTTAGCTTGATCTGCCACCTGTTATCATAGAGTGAAATAATTCTTGAATAAAAGCAGCTTCATTATCATCCAGTTACTACCTAAATTAAAATGTTTGGTTAACACTTTCGCGACCACATGCTTTTGTCTTTTTGACAGTAAGACCTGTGGGTGTTATTCTTCCAAGTTACAATATTTGAGAACAAAATTTTCTGTATTCACATTTATATTACAAATGGATGTACATTATAATTATACTCTTTCTAATAAAGGAATTTGCATCCATAAAATATTGATTGTACAAATGTAAATATTGGGTATATTTTTAAGAAATAAGTAACATACAAATTGTCAAAGAAACGTCCACTGGTGGAGTGTGGAGTTACAGATTTTGAAATGACGTGAATCTACGTGAGCGGTTTCGAAAGTGTTAAGTCGCAAATGCAGGTAGTGAGAATCCGGAATTCTTATAGCGTAAACGAGGAAATTGTTTCGAAGGCAGTGGGTACCCGAAGCGAGGTTAAGAGATCTCAATGGAATTGTTTATAGTTTTTATTTATAAAATGATTTAAAATATAGTAATTAATGTTTTTCGAAAATTCTTTTAAATATAGTGACTAGCGAATCAGGCCAAGCCTGTTAGTTTAAACCGTAAAAATAAAATTTAATATTAAGAATTACGTTAAACACCGACTCTATTATTTTTTAATACTTGCATGAAAAGCACGATAAAATAACAACAACAACAGCAATAATCAAAATGAATGCAATTATATATTTACAAGAACCCGCCGATAATAATAACGCATAAAATATTTTTAGAACTTTCAGGGTTTTTAGTGGTTACTAATTATAGTCCATTGTTTTTTTTTTAATAATAAAATTCAGTATAGTTTGCTTTCCTTCAAATTAAAAATGCAAAAATTGGTCAAGAGAAAAAAAAATCGAATAAAGGCAACTAAAAGCCCTGCGCTTTTTGTTTTGTGAATGTCTATAGCTTCTATGTTGTCTATGTAAGTGGTATGTAATGAGAAAGAACTCTATATAATAGATATAAATATAGATATTTAAATATACTGAAACCAATAATAATCAAAATTAATCTTTTTATATAATTTCAATGAGATGTCAAATTTAATTAGACAATATACTTCAAGACTTTAAAGAACGCAGGTCCACCACACGGAAGGATCTGTTTGTAATCAGAACATTCTAATTTAATAATGCGGCGTAGTTTTGTGTACAAATATGTTATATGGAACCCATTCAGGTTCTTACGTATTATCGCAACCAGGTTGGCGCGATTTGTAAGTTTGAGTAAGAAAGTTAAGTTATTAGTATTAATTAAGTTATTATTATTATTAGTTGTTATTATTATTATTATTATTATTATAAGTATATTATTAATATTAGTTATTATTATTATTAGTTAAGTTATTAGTATTAGTTAAAGTATTTCACGGCATTCAATCTAACCAGTAAGCAAAATAATTTCTTTACGAAATTATTTCTTACGATTATTTTTTTACGAAATTATTTCTTAACACGTAGGGTTGCCGTAAATAGGGTCGCCAAATTTGGCGATTTATGCGAATTTTGGCCTGGTTGCGTTAATACGTAAGTACCCGCATTCAGCTGGTATTTTTGATTGGTTGATTACAGATACTTGTAGGAAAACACTGCATTGGCAATTTTTGTAAATTTTAAATATACAGTAAAGCCTCGTTTATCCGAAGTAATATGGACCGAGGGTACCTCGGACATTACGGATTCTGTCGTAAATCGAAGGGAAACGTACAGCAAAGTTTGAAATGGATAAACACGTAGTGAATAAAGTAAAATAATACATAAATTGCTTATTTAAATGCAGTCAGTTAAGAATGCAATACAATAAATGTATATATAAATTATAAAATACAGTGATGTACAGTAAAATTTGTCAATGCGCCACTTATGAAAAACCACGCCTCCTGTAGGGCGTGGCCTTTTCGAGACTACCTCGTCTATTGTAGCTGAAAGTAATTTTTTTTTTTTTTTGGTCGTATGGCAATTGTTATGTCGTGGGATTCATAATTTAAAATAAATTTATAAAATATTTTTAAGTGGCAGATAATGAAAAAAATCAATATGTTGGGCAAGCTTCATACGTGGAAACATGCCGCTCATACTGCAATCTCAATATTACCACAATTGTCAACTTTTATAATTTATTTCCGGAGTAATTTTAGCCCTGCCTTTATTTCACGTCCCTTCACTTGCAGAATGTTTTTCTCTATTACATAACTACAATTTTAAAAAAAAGAAGAAAGAAAGAAATTGCACTATAAAAAAATTGGTTGAAAAAAAAGGTAAATACAACAGCGCTCCAGAATAAATTATAAAAATTGGCATATCTGAATATAATGACTCTTCAATGGCCTGTTTTTCCACATACTTGGAGATTGTGGTTGGAACAGAAACAATTAGCTGATAATGTCAAATAACTCTTATTGAATAAAATCCCTCCCCCAGACACGTAGGAAAGAGGCTCAATCCTTCCTTATTGGTTATTACGGGATTTCCTTTTAATGCCAAATGAAAGAACCCCCCATTTACAACCAAAATTAAGATTTTATAAGTGTTCATACTTAATGATATTTTGTAATTAATACTAATAATTGGTGAATATTAATTAACATTTCTTTTTTAGAGTACTCTTTGAGTCATTTTTAAAATGAAATTTTTTCGAACCACTTCATGATTTTTGAATTACTACATCCCTGTCCTCACCCTAAGAAAAATAATTAAATTAAAATTAAAATATTAAATAAATGAAGAACTAAAAAGGAAAGAAAGAAATCATCAAAATTTATTAAGGAGTTTGGAAAAAACTAGATATTAAAGTTGATACATACGAAGCCTTGCCAATGAAGATAAAACACTGTCTGTAATATTTGAAAAAAATTCAGAAATTTCCGGGTAATAATATTATCCAAATGTGATAACGCAGGGTTTTTAATAATTCGCTGCATTTTTCTAGGCAGTGGAATTAAATTAAAATAAATGCTGATAATTTTAATACTAGAATTACCGAGGCGGGTCATCTCCATCTGTGACCTAGGATGTGAATTGTTGCTTCTTTTCCAATTATATTTGGAATTTAAGCTTTCACCTTTTTTAATTTTTCCTAAATATTCAGTACAATGTCTTATAACGACTTTAATTGAATTCCAAAGAATAATTTTTTATCATTATTTTTTTCCTTTAATTTATGAAAGTTTTACTTTAGAGCATTGATTCTTATAAAAAATATTATGATAATTTCATGAATGGTGCAGTGAAAAATAAGATTTATTATTATTATTATTAACAGAAAAGTCGAGGGAGAAATTATTGGATCAATTGATTAGTTACGGCATGCATTGTAAAAATACCATGAATTTTAAACACGAAATTAAAAGCATTCATAAAAATTATGAAATATGTAAATTGGGACGTAGAATTTGTTCACGAGCCGCTAACCCAGGAATACCATATTTTAAAATCCGCTATCATTTTCTAAGCAGTTTTTTTTTTTTTTATGTGTGTCAGGATTCTTATAAAGGGAAATTTGAATACCACTATTTTTACACAGAAATTTTAGACCTGACTTATCGTTGATATCTATTTAAAAAAATTCACTATACTGTATCAAAATTCTGATATCAAAATTTCCCTTTGTGAGAACTTTGGTGTGGGTGAGTATTTATTGAATAAAGTTTGTGGGAGTGATATTAATTTTCCAGAGATAGGCAGGCGTTAAGTGTACGGTTTGTTTTCCTAGCATTTGCAATAAAATTAATATTTAGGTAATAGCGAATTTTATATTAGTACTAATTTCTGTTTTCGCATATTTTTTTCGTTCATTTTTATAAGTGATGTGTTAGTCTATCGACTGAATGAGTGACTTTTTACTATTAATATTTAGGTAATAGCGAATTTTATCTCCTTATATTATTAAAATCTGTGCGCATCTGTCTGTCTGTCTTTCTGTCTGTCTGTCTGTGAGAAATGCCTTGTCATAGCTAAAGCTCCGGCGCTAATGGTCGCAGCGCTTCGAAACCGGTGTCGACAGACGCAGAATTTCTTCATCTCGACATCGCGATAATTCGCTAAGCGATGCGACCCTAATTAGCGGAGATATTAATTAAAACGTCGACCCATATCTACCGAAAAATGACCCAGAATTCATGATTAAATGCTTAAAAAGGGACATTTTTACGGAAAAAGTGAAAAATAAATTAGAAATATCAGTCGTATCGTTACAAATAAGATATCAAATGAAAGGTCCGATTTTTCTGAATCCGACGGTTTAAATAGCTTATCTATAGGGCAATTAGATTTTTTAAAATTAACTAAAGTATGAAAAAAAAGGTGGCAACAAATCACAGCAGTTCTATTAATTTCGCAATAGACGTATTTCGGTTACCATGGCGCCGGGCGAAAGAATAAATAGATTTTACTTCCAGCTTTACTGATTTTGTACTGGAAATAAAAATTGCAAATTTCAAAATGCTTCAATTTTCTTCAAAATTAATTCAAACTTGCTACAAACTTTTAACATCACAAGACGAAGTTCCAGTTCAAATATCATCGGGTTTCGAGAATAAATAAAAAAATGTACAATTTAATTGCAAATTAAATGTTATTATAATACGCGTATTTCAAATTCTAACTATGATTAAATTATTCGAAAGATATCATTCGAAAGATATTTTAAAGTACTTTTATATTATCGAAAGCGGGATTCAAGATTTCGCTTCATTTACATGTTTTGAGGTCTCCTGAATCGGTTTTCTTTTGTATCTGAGCTACTAATTAAAATAATTCCATAAGTAATACATCATAAGATAGCTTTGTTGGTTTGAAGTCGAACAGTAGATTACAGAAATTTCTACCGCCAGATGGCGCTGTAATATTTAAAAATTTCAATATTTCAATTTCTAATTATGATTAAATTGTTTTTAATACATCATTCGAAAGATATATTAAAGTTCTTTTATATTATCGAAAGTTTTAATCAGATTTGCACGTTTTGAGGTGTCCTGATTAGGTTTTCTTTTGCATCTCAGCTAATTCAGTTAGATTGTTCAAAATTTGTATATGTAGGTTAATTAGGAAGGGCTAAAAGGGTGGGGAAGATATAGGCGTGCACCGCGCGCACGGGACAGCGCTGCCGAAGGCAGTGGGGACCCGGTCCGACTTTTTAACCGATGAGAAATGATTTTTTTTTTTCATTTCCTTTTCTTAAGAATAAAAATTTGATTTGAGAAGGAATATGTGCGCGTAGCGCGCGTATACCTTCACACGTGCGTGCGCAGCGTGCATGGGTCTGCGCTGCCGAAGGCAGTGGGGACCCGGTGTGAGTTTTTACCCGATCAGAATTTTTTTTTTTTTTTGAGGGGGGGGGGGCACGGAGGGTCAGGGAAGGAATACGCGCATGCAGCGCGCACGGGGCAGCGCTGCCGAAGGCAGTGGTGACCCGGGCCGACTTTTTACCCAATCAGAAATGATTTTTTTTTTTTTTTTTTTAATTTCTCTTCTTAACACTAAAAGTTACTGTTAGTGATTCATTAATTTTAGTGATTCATTTGAAAATACTGACCCGCTAGCGGGCGAAGCTCGCTAGTATTAGTACTAATTTCTGTTTTCTTGTATCCAGGTTACCAAATTTAATTTAAAAAAAAGGGGGGGGGGGGTTTAGTACTAATTTCTGTTTTCTTGTATCCAGGTTACCAAATTTATTCAAAAAAAAAAAAGGGGGGGGGTGTATGTATGGTTGCTGAATGGCGCCTTTTTTTTTTTTTTTTTTTTTTTTTTCTTCCCGGGCAGTCTTTCTGGCATGTTTACCCTTTTTTCATGTGTTTTGGCTAGCTAACGCGTCTGGCATGGTGCCCGCTGGAAGCTGGATGCTACACTTAATTTTTACTTCAATATAATTTGTTTTCAATAAATTTCTTGAGTAATTATTGTATGTTCTTCGACTGACTAAGAACATGATTCGACAAGGATTTATTTAACAAAACAGTATTAACTCTACTTTTTTATATAGGAATTTTTGCTAGTGTTCGGATACGGATACTTTTGTTACCGACTGTAGACTCCTGCAGCAGGATTGATTCTACACATCTTAAGATAGTATGTCTTATAGCGAATCTCTATTTCTAAGATTTGCTTCTATAAACTATTTATTTTCATTTTTCATTAATCTGTTTTTGAAAAAAAATACAGTTGTTTGTACTATAAATATAAATGCTAAATATTTTATATTAAGAATTAGGTTTACCACCAATTTCATTTTTTAGTTTCCATTCTTTTGTCTTCTTTAACATACACAGGAATAAAAATAACAATAATAAATGTATAAAATGTATGTATCATGTATTTGCAAATCTCCACTTGTAATAATAGTGCGTAAAATATTTTTAGAACTTTCCATTTCGCGAAAAATAGTCTGTAAAAAAATAAATTAAATAAATAAATAAATCTTGAAATTCTAATTTAATATAATAACACCAATACAATCTATAGGTTTACTTGCAGTACTACTTTTATCATGAGCTGTATGTATAAATTGAATTGCTTTATATTGTGTCAAAGTGAAAGCATGTTCGCCACATTCCGGCAGAACTTGCGACATGGTAGTCAGTGTAGCGAGATGAAAAAATTAAAGATGTCTTCATATTCCCTACTCCAAAATATTACTGCCTTACAAAATTCCTTAAAAGTTATTAACCACTTAACGATCGCATATTTTTCAAAGACACGCCCATAAAAAACACATTTTTGTGTAATTAAAAAAAAAAAAAAAAATAGATTTAAAATAAATATATGAATAATATATAAATTTATTCTGTACATATTTTCAAATACATTATCAGGGGTCGTACTCTCCGCCCTTTTTTCAGGACACTCTCATAGATAAGAAATTTCGGCTTTGTTGGCCACCACTAATTTTAAGCAGAAATACGTCTGATATATTTAGAATGACACGCCATGATTATACAAGGTAGAAATTATTTTATAAAAATAGAGGTAGCAATAAGTTACGAAATTTCTTATTCATGAGAGTGTCCTGAAAAAAGGGCGGAGAGTACGACCCCTGCATTATATATAGTTTGGTGCTTTAAAATGTTAACGGCAAAATACACGTGGGGCGTGGTCACTGCCCGTGAATATCACGGGAGTGAGGAGGAAGGGGTTAATAGAAGTTATGTAAAATCCTATTATTATTATTTCTAATAATTTCTTGCATTTAAACAAGTAACTGATCCATTCTTATTAACATACAGGTAAGTGGATTGTTGAAGCATACGGACAAAAAGAAACAAGTGGCTATATATCCGTTATAGACACAGTAAATAAAATGCACTTCTGGTCTCAAGGTCATCGTTTTGATTTTTCCAAAAGTAACATAATTTCATCTCCTGTCTGTTCCTCCCATTTTTATATTCATGAAGCATTTTACATATTTAAAAATTCGAAAAATCTTGTAAATGATATTTCTTCCACTCCATTCTTCTCTGATGCTTGGAAATTACTCACGTAACTGAGATTTTCGTTTAATTTTTGATATTTTTAGATTTTGTTATATGTTTAATCTCAATCATTTATTTATTTTATTGTTGTCTGGTACAATTCTACTGACACTAGTAGTTATATTCACTTCCTACTTTACAAAGTTTTTCTTTTCTTTTTAAACGAATTTTTGCGTTGCCGCTTTGACTGCAGCACTCGTGCTTACTTTATTCGCCTGATGAAGGGTCGTGTGTTTTTTCGACCCGAAACAAGTGTTGCGAGTTTATTGAATTTTATGGTGTTTATTCAAAGTTTGTAAGTAATTTTTTCTTTTTTTTACAACGCCAGTTTTGTGGTGCTTTTTTATTAAATATTAAAAATGCACTATGATTTCATAATTAGTTTAAATCCAGTACTGTTAGCTCCGTATTTTATTAAATTAATCAACTAATCTCCTTTGACATGTTTCCACATCAAAGTTAACTAATAAATTTAATTTAGTAATAAATAATCAATGTTAAACAGGCAAATACATAACTGCCAACCACCCCATTATGAAGTGTAAAATTTTTAGTACACTCCTTGTTTTCACGCCAGTTATTTTTAAGAGTAATTTTATTCTTATCTTATCCTAACAGTATTTGGAGAGAATTATTCTAAAAGTAAAATAGTGTGGAAAAAAAGGGGGCGTCAATAAATTTATGTTTATTAATGAGATTGTTGGTAGGTGCAGGGATGGAACACGGGCGCAATATTCATACCACTATCAATGTAAGAAATTTTTCTACTCCTTAAATTAACGATATTATATGTAGTAAAATTTCTTAAACAGATTCCGGTATGAATTCTGCGCCCGTGTTCCATCCCTGTAGGTGTGGCAAATATCAACTTCAAAGGTGCCACTCTTTAGGGTGTGTGATTACACTAAATGGGTGGTGTGAGTGTATGAAACAGAAAGAAAATGGTTAATTTACAGAAAGAAAAACAAAAAAAGAATCAATAAATTCAGATTCAATAAAAAATAAAATACACATTTAGATTGGTACAATACATTCATGAATAAGATTTTGTCAGTACTGCACAATATTTTTGATTTAAGGGGTAGGCGTATACGAAAATCTTGTGAATTGCTGATGGAAACAATAGAAACTTCGTTTCAACGTACGATTTATTTTCTTTTTGTGCGATTCTTTTTAAAATTTAGAGGTTATTTAAATACCAAAATATTAAATAAATATTTTACCCTTTATTAAAATTACATATTAATTTTATCATTTCAGTATTAAAAAAGAGGACTTTTTGAAAATATGCAGCGTTTCTATCTTTTATAATTTATTCCGGAGCATTCTTAGTACCGTCATTTTTTCCTTTTCGTCTCACTTATTTTCTAGAGTAATTTTCCACAAGATGTAACTAAGATTATAAAGGAAGAAATCTACTCTTATAAAAAAGAAGTATGGAAAAAGGGCGGTACTAACAATGCTTTAAAATAAAATATAAAATTTGGCAACTCTTATTTATGAGATGTTTCATTCCTCATCATTCTGTAATGAATAGTATATAAAACCCAGAGACGTTACAAGATTATAGAGACGGTGTAAACCTTGAAATTAGGTACGCAATGTGAAGCCGTTATCGCTTAAAATTAAACCTCTAAACGTAGTCCAAAGATCTGGGCGTGGTCTAAGAGAGTGATGATTTTTCTAAAGGTTGGAATACTTAAAGGCCCGCTTCACTCACCGCCGCCGGAAGCCGAATCTAATGTTATTCTATGGGAAAATTTTCTTTACAAATAACTCATTAACATAGTTTTAAATTCTGTTTTCACATTCTGAAAATTGCCAGCTAATTGACGGACCTTTTATAAAAAAATCATTTTTTTAATATTTTATATTTTATTTTGAGGCTGTAAAATACGAATTTTCAATATGTGAAATTTTTTCATTTTGCTATTTCAAAATAAAATATTAAAAATTTAAAAAATGCATTTTTAAAAAAGGTCCGCCAATTTAACAGTTGGGGATTTTCTGAATGTGAAAACAAAATTTAAAAATATGTATTAGTTAATAAGTTATTTGTAAAGAAAAATTTTCCCATAGAATAACATCGGCTCGGGCTTCCGGCGACGGTAAGTGAAGAGGGTCGTTAATTGCTCTTACACGTGTCAATATTTGGGCTTACATTTGATCTGATTTTTAGGGTGTTTCTACAGGCTATAAGCGGAAGACGGTCATTTCATCACTTTATCCTCTTCGGACCCGAAGCTATAATAACAATATAAGTTACACTTGAAGGCTTTTAGACATATACGTTCACGTTGTACATTACAAAAAAGTATAATTTTCTTACATTTATAATTTACGGGGTTAGTAATGTACGATACAAATGTATGGCTTTAAACAATTAAACTCTAAATTATTAAGTTACATAAATCTTCCTAACTGTAACACAATTAAAAATTAGATGCCCTTAAATGAATGAATCAATATTAGTTTTCTTTTTGTTCTGGCAAGTGTCGAAGTACTTAATAATTAATTAAGAAAATTGCATACTTTTCTACGACCCAGTGGTCGACTACTTTTTTGAAGTCGTTTTACGAAAGTCGACAAAATAACATTATATTTTAGAAATAAATTTAGTTTCAGGCTGCCATATACCGGTATCTTTTTAAAGCCAATTTATTCAGCTTCTTATTAGTTTAGTCAAAATATAAAAATATAAAATGGTATAGATTTTATAAAGAAAATAATAAAGATCCACATATGTAGACCTCTGGAGCGAAGAGGATAATCATCTAATCTGCTTGATCAGAATTAATGTACTGAAAACAACTTTTTAAATAAAAAAGTTTAAAATATTTTGCGTTTTTAAAAGGACCTTCTAAATTTTTATTAGATAACTGAATAATCCCCACAAAACAAAATTAAAAAAAAAAAAAAAAAGCCCTATGCCAAAAAAAGAGCTGAAAATACCTATTGTGAGGGGGATAGGGGGGAATCTCTACATCTGGCAACACTGATGGTACTATAGAAAACGAAATGAATCTTTAAAAAAAAAACGCAGCACTTGATGTTATTTCGTTATTAATTGACGCAGAAAATTTTAATAGACACCATTCAACAGGAAATGAAAAACACTTTCTGAAAATGTTGTCGAATTTTGAATCAGGAGTTATCTACATATTGAAATGAGCACCAACTTTGACTTCATATTCGAATTTCTGAGAGCCAGGCAGTGCGGAAAAGTATGCTATTTGTATACTTTATCTTTAGTATTCATAGAGTTATAATCAAAAATGTGTTAAGGGGTTATTTGTAAATGTAGAAAAATAAAATTAAGAACTTAACTTACAAGAAATAGAAAAAACTTTACTATTTCACATAGGTAATATTTCAAGAAAAAAAGAGTTATAAAAATTAATAAAAATGTTAACATGTTTGCAGTGCCTTAATTATCTTGAATTCAAAATTATCGATATGTATATACTTCAGTACTTTTTTAGATTATTTTAGGTATATTTAAATACATTACATTTACGATTGGTCAGACAATACTCTTTAAAAAAAGTGCAATATTTTTTAATTAAAAAGTGTCTATCATGGATATACTGATCACCAACAAAGCTTAAATTTTCTTTCGAAGTGGCATAATATACGAACTGAAATAATATAGCTATATATATATATATACAACAACGCATAAACTAAAACTTTTCGGATAAATTATTGTCAGGTTTCATGAAGTAAATATTAAACAACTTTAATCGCACTTACCTGTTTTGGGTCAGTTGAACTCTTTGGAACTGTACGATTTGTTTTATAATTTCTATGAAAATATAATTTCTTAATTAACGCTTTCGCGACTGCTGACGTAGATTCACGTCATTTGAAAATCTGTAACTCTGCCAGTGGGCGTTTCTTTCGTAATTTGTGTGTTACTTATTTCTTAAGTATGTACCCAGTGTTCATATTTTTGCAATAAAATAATACTATGGATAGAAATATATTGATTAGAAAGAATATAATTGTTATGTATATCCATTTGCAATATAATTGTGAATACAGAAATTTGTTCTGAAATATTTTATTTTGAGAGAATTACGCCCATAGGCGGACCTTACTGTCAAAAAGACAAAATCCTGAGGTCACAAAAGTGTTAAAATATATTTATAAAAGTTAAAGTATATATTTTTTTAAAATATAAAGTTAAAATATATTTAAAAATTTTTAAAGACTAAAGTATCCTTAAAATAAAAGTCCTCCCCCTTACAAAATAAATAAATAAATAAATAAATAAAATAAATAAAAATAAAGCAATAAATAAAGCAATATACGAAGTAAAAGGTTAAGCCTTTAACTAAGACGGCAGTTAAGAAACGATTTTACAAGTCTGTCTTGCATTCCAATTCTCTTCCTTTTTTATGATTGACAATTTTTACATTCAATCTATTTTTCTATTTCAAACAGTAAACCCAGCCTATTTAGTTAATTTCTTTCTTCTGGTGTTTGTTTAAAGGATTCAAAATTTATCACCAGTAATCGATGAAGTAAATACCACTTGTGCATATTTTTGTCAACGTAAAATAAGGGGTTTAACACTAATATTCAAAGTCACACTTACTTTCCTTTTCTGTATTGTTTTGTTTTTAAGAACGATGAAAGGCGGGAATTTAGAAAACAGGAATTCTTGATTCAGTAATGTCTAAAAACCATCAATTTGTTTCATTTCTTTGCGTTTGACGTTGTTGTTATATAATCTGACTCGTAAATAGAAAATAAAAATATTTTGTTCAATTTTCTCTGTTATTTTTTAAGATTTACTTCGTTATCTCATACAAAACTTTATAAGAGACGGCCCCCTGATATATTCATATCTTGAAAACTAATAACTGGAATGAGCTGCAAATTTGTACACCCATGTTTTTCAGCATTAGGATTCATTTTATGCAAAAATTAATATAGGTCTTAATTCATAATTTTATGAATATGAATTTATTAATATTTTTCAGAATTAAAAATTTTTTCAGAATCAAAAGTAATGATGGATTATAATTCGGTTTCTTCACTGTATCTCGTAAAAAAAAAAATACATCGATCAAGTTATTTTTTGTGAAAATATTAATAAAAGTTTGAAATATGAATTTAACATTAACACCTTCAAACTTCGAACGTTTATAACTCTGTGAAAAAATAAGTAAAATATACAACCAATATACTTTTTCACGTTGTCGCGATCCCAGGAATTCAAATATAAAATATAAATGGGGCATTATCATTGAAAAAAATCAAAGTTCGTACGCATTTTAATATGTAGACGACCCGCAATTCAGAATTTCACTTCATTTTCTGAAACTACACACAATTCCCCGTTGGTTGGTTGATTGGTTAATTGCCGTTTAATGGCTCAAGGTCCACAATGGGACATGTTGCGCCAAACTGTGATGAACGAAAAACAAAGGCTAAAAAAATAGCTACTGGATGGGTTTACCTAGAGCTCCTCCAATACAGGATGTCTCATCAGGCACTTTGTTTCCCCCTCCGCGATTGTTGCTCACGCGGTCCGAATTTAAAGTGTTATCAAATCACATAAAAGTTTTGCAGCCGAAAATTGCTCAAATTATACCAGAACTGCTTTTAGAACGTTTAGGTTTCCAACAGATGAAAAAAAGGCGAAAGAAATGGGCTATTAATTGTCCAAAAGAAAATTGTACGCTTAGCTGTCAATCACAAATATGAAGTGTAATTATGATATGTTTTCTTGCATTTTTTGTATCAATTATTTGTTTTTATTGTTGTTTGATTATCTAAATGTTGTATTTTACAACCTACACTACTTTTCAACGAGTCAAATTAACTAATTTAACAGCAACAGTGATGGCTACTTTTACAAGGTTTATAAGGAAATTTCGCCAAATATTACCGCCAAACCACGGAAACTTATCATGTACAAACAATAATTCGCTCTTCTGTTTAGGCAAACTCTCCATTTTAGGCGATAAAGACGCCGAGTAATACGTTTGCAACTAAACGTCGCCAAGCTATATTTCCGCTGGGCAACAATGATCAGCTGTGAGTCAGCTCGTATTATAGGAGTCTTAGGTTTACACATCCAGATTGTGATATGAGAAAATAAGCAATTCCCCTTTGATTGATACCTATTATACTTTTGTGCATTGATTAGCAACAGAGTTACATCAAGTGCTGCGTTTCTTTTTTTCCCCCGACTGTACATAAATGACGATTTATTGTCATAGCTATATTGTATATCAAACATCACTTCTCAAAATTATTGGTGACAATTAAATAAAAAAATTTTGGCGCAATTTGGCAACACTGTCACAGAGTATTGATTATTTACAGAGCCGTCGCTTAAATAGAAGCTGATGCTAATATGCAAATTTCGTATGGACACCAGCGCCTCTGATGATGGAACAATTCTTACACATTACGCTATAGATTAAACTGCGATATCGTCATGAATTAGATAGGCAAAAAGCTTTAGCTGATTACACTGCTCTGCAAAAAAAAATTTTTTTTTCGAGGTCTGATACGACTCTTGCTTATTCTTATGTAAAATGACCTCCTGAATCCGAATAGGACTCCCATTTTGCCCAGTCGCCCACCGTTTTCTGGAAACACCACCCCCTCCCTCAAATTGTTTTCCTGTTCGATAATTTTATGACTATGAATTTGATTTGAAGATTGAAAAATAATGAATTTAACACCTAAAATATATATATATATATGTATGTATAACAGATTAAAAAAATATAAGGTATGTAATGCATAATTTCAGTG
The DNA here is from genome assembly GCA_963930645.1 of Salticus scenicus. NCBI lineage: Eukaryota > Metazoa > Arthropoda > Arachnida > Araneae > Salticidae > Salticus > Salticus scenicus. The sequence continues at coordinate 281,324,736 of OZ005655.1, forward strand.
GCAAATCCCCCCCCCCCCCAAAAAAAAAAAAAAAAAAAAAAAAAAAATCCCTTGTCACAAATGTCCATGTTTTAGAATTTTATAACTCTGTAGCCCATTAGAAGATATTTAACGATTAAAATAATCCTCGCCTCCCCTCCTAAAAATCAAATTTATAGCCATAAAATCACCGAAAAATGATAAAAATAGGGGGCTATTCCTAAAAAACGGTGGGTGGTAGGGCAAAATGTGCGTCCTATTCGGATTCAGGAGGTCATTTTACATAAGAATATGTTGAAATGGTGCCAGAGGCAATTCTCATACCGAGCAGTGTTATCGGTCGTTTGGCGCATTTTTTTTTTTTTTTTTCTTCTTCTTTTTTTAAGTAAAAAACATAAAGAGAAATAAGAGTTCTGTATTTATATGCATGTATCAGTGAGTAAATTTTAATAGTTTTTTTTTTTTTTTTGGCATATTTTTATAATAGTTTTAACTGGTTAAATGACATGAAAACTTCTATTAAAATTTGTTGGCTGTCAGAAAGTTCTGAACTGGCAATTATGATTATTAAACCAACTGGGAACTGGTGCAATCGTTGATGGACTTCCTAGTGCTCATGCACTTTACGGCCTGTCTGTGCTTTGGTGTCTAGCTATATGTATGAGCCCAGTGAAATTAAGTTTAGCTGCAGAGATAAAATCTACGTGTACAGTAATAGTACTGTAAAGAGAAGGGGCTAACAATAAAAAAATGTTAATAAGGTTTTATAAAGTAATAAAGTTCTCAGATCCCGCGATCATGGAAAAACGAGCGACTAGTTAGAGCGTGGCACCTATTCGACGTCATCTGCTAAGCACCGTCTATTCGAACGTTACTTGATACGTGTCTGAGGGAAGCTGACCGGTATTGTATGAAGCAATGAAAAGCAAATTTTAAGATTGTGAGCGAAAGAAGGGATGTGAGCGAAAGAGCGATTGTGAGCGTAAGAAGCATCCTGCATGTATCTAACATGATTGGGTTTGATAGTTATTGTAGAACAATTTAATATGCTTTGTTATATCCTGAATTATTTATTTATTTATTTTAAGTCATATTTGCCTCTAAGGACATATATAGTGGCACTTAGGCAAATGGTAGTAATAAATAGAAACTCTTTTTAACACTTTCCAACAAGGTTGAAAAGTGTTTATGACTTCGGTTTGTCTGTCTGTCTGTCCGTCTGTCTGTCTGTCTGTCTGTCTGTCTGTCTGTCCGCGCTCTAACTCCCGTAAATATTTATGGAATTTCTTGAAACTGATATATGTTACTCAAGTTCACCATTGGACAGTCCCTATTGAAAATGGAGTTTATACCTCTACTGGTTTGTGTACAGGGGCACCCGAAAATATTTCAAAGCTTTGTGTTCTATGAGAGGTATTTCTATAAACCATATTTTCATACCTTTACTCTAAACATATCTTAGTGAAATTGAAATATGTTATTCAAGTTCACTATCGGACGTTCCCTATTGAAAATGGAGTTTGTACCTCTACTGTTTTGTGTACAGGGACACCCGAAAGTATTTCAAAGCATTGTGTTCTATGAGAGGTATTTCTATAAACCATATTTTCATACCTTTACTCTAGACATATCTTAATGAAATTGAAGTATGTTATTCAAGTTCACTATCGGACGTTCCCTATTGAAAATGGAGTTTGTACCTCTACTGGTTTGTGTACAGGGACACCCGAAAGTATTTCAAAGCATTGTGTTCTATGAGAGGTATTTCTATAAACCATATTTTCATACCTTTACTCTAGACATATCTTAATGAAATTGAAATATGTTATTCAAGTTCACTATCGCACGTTCCCTATTGAAAATGGAGTTTGTACCTCTACTGGTTTGTGTACAGGTATACCCGAAATTGTTTCAAAGCATTGTGTTCTATGAGAGGTATTTCTATAAATCATATTTTAAAACCATCACTGTAGACATATCTTAATGAAATTGAAATATGTTATTCAAGTTCACTGTTGGATGTTTCCTGTATAAAATGGAGTGAATACCACCATCGGGTTAAACACAGGGACACTCAAAAGTATTCCAAAGCATTGCGTTCAATGAGAGAAATTTCTATAAATCAAATTTTAATAACTTTAGTTTCCACAAATTTTAAGGAATTGAAATATGTTATTTATATGCACAAAAGAATGCTTTGCATACAATATAGCATGTTTAGCATTATATTTACAGGGTGGCACAAAAATATCCAGATAAATTAAGAGCTATTAATAAAAAAATTGCTAGATATGTACTTTCGTTTACGTTAAGCGTTTTTAACACTTTCTAATATTTTTAACACTTTCTAACAAGGTTGAAAAGTATTTATGACTTCGGTTTGTCATTCTGTCTGTCTGTCTGTCCGTCTGCCTGTCCGCACTCTAACTCCCTTAGATATTTATGGAATTTCTTGAAACTTATATATGTTATTCAAATTCACTATCGGACGCTCCCTATTGAAAATGGAGTTTATGCCTCTACTAGTTTGTGTACAGGGACACCCGAAAGTATTTCAAAGCATTGTGTTCTATGAGAGGTATTTCTATAAACCATACTTTCATACCTTTAGTGTAGACATATCTGAATGAAATTGAAATATGTTATTCAAGTTCACTATTGGATGTTTCGTGTTTAAAATGGAGGAATTACCAACATCGGTTTATGTACAGGGATACTCAAAATTATTCCAAAGCATTGCGTTCTATGAGAGATATTTCTATAAATCAAATTTTAATAACTTTACTTTCCACGAAGTTTTTGGAAATTGAAGTATGTTATTTATATGCACAAAAGAATGCTTTGCACAGAATATAGCATGATTAGCATTAGATTTACAGGGTGGCACAAAAATATCCAGTTACATTAAGAGCTATTAATAAACAATTGCTAGAATTATACTTTCGTTTACGTAAAGCGTTTTTAACACTTTGTAACATTTTTTTAAGTGTGAATATGATTTCAGTTTTGCGTATCTGTCTGTCCGTCTGTCTGTCTGCCTGTCTGTCTGTCCGAGCTCTAACTCCCGTAAATATTTATGGAATTTCTTGAAACTGATATATGTTATTCAAGTTTACGATCTGATGTTCCCTATTGAAAATGGAGTTTGTACCTCTACTGGTTTGTGTACAGGTACACCCGAAAGTATTTCAAAGCATTATGTCCTATGAGAGGTATTTCGATAAACCATTTTTTTTACCTTTACTGTAGCCATATCTCAATTAAATTGAAATATGTTATTCAGATTCCCTATTGGATGTTTCCTGTATAAAATGGAGGAAATACCACTACTGATTTATGTACAGGGACACTTAAAAGTATTCCAAAGCATTGCGTTCTATGAGAGTTATTTCTATAAATCAAATTTTAATATCTTTAGTTTCTACGAAGTTTTAGGAAATTGAAATATGTCATTTATATGCACAAAAGAATGCTTTGCATAGAATATAGCATGATTATCATTAGATTTACAGGGTGACACAAAAATATTCAGTTATATTAAGAGCTATTAATAAAAAATTGCTAGAATTGTACTCTCGTTTACTTTACGCGTTTTTGAAACTTTCTATCATTTTTTTAGTGTGAATATAATTTCAATCTCTGTATCTGTCTGACTGTTCTTCTTTCCGTCTATCTGTCTCTCTGTCTGTTTTACTGCGCTCTAATTCCCGTAAATATTCATGGAATTTCTTTAAACCGATATATTTTATTCAAGTTGACTATCGGATGTTCTGTATTGAAAATGGAGTGAATACCTATTCTGGTTTGTGTACAGGGACACCCAAAAGTATTCGAAAGCATTGTGTTCTATGGGAGGAGTTCCTACAAACCATATTTTAATACCTTTAATGTATAGAAACTTCAATGAAATTTTAACATTTTATTCAATTCCCTATGGGATGTTTCCTATGTAAAGTAGAGTACATTTCTAACTGGTTTGTGTACAGGGGCACTTGAAAGTATTCCAAAGCATTGTGTTGTATGAGAGTTATTTTTATAAACCAAATTTTATTAATTTTATTCTCCACAAAGCTTAATGCAATTGAAATATATTATTCGTATGCACAAAAAAGTGCCTTCTATGTAATATAGTATGATTAGTATTAGATTTACAGGGCCACACAAAAATAATCAGTTACATTAAGAGCTATAAATAAAAATTTGCTGGAATTGCACTTTTGTTTACATGAGCGTTTTAAAACTTTCTTATAATTTTAGTGTGAATATGATTTCAAGTTGTGCATCTGTCTATCCGATTGTCTACCTTTATATCTGTTTGTCTCCGGCTCCTATCATCCGTGAATATTTTGAGAATTTTTTAAAAATGATACACCCAAGTTCCCTATGGAATATTCCCTATTTAAAATGCCATTATTTGGTCCTGTACAACTAGTTTATTTACAGGGACAACAACAACAACAACAATAAAAAAAAAAATGTATTACGTTTTAGGACAGAATTTTTTTAAAGTTATAATTAAAAAATCTTTCTTCTATAAAAATCATAGAAACATTGACACGCATTATTAATATTCTAAAATGATGTTGTGTATAGAACATGATATGATTAACTTTCAGATTTACAGGGCTACACTAAAATATTCAGAGAGATTAAAAGCTGCGATTATAATCTGACGGCTGCGTTTTCTTTTACGTTAAGCCTTTTTAACACTTTCCAAAATGCCTAAGAGTAATTTTAAAATCAATTAGTCTATCTGCATGTTTTTCAGTTGTTCTGTCTGTTGTGTGATAAATTAGGCAAAGAATATTAAAAGTTATTCGATACAATTGCGTACAGTTGGAAAGTGTTACTAATCAATTTCTTTTTATGTCTTAAAATGAATGGCCATATTATTATGCAGAAATCTTACAAATGAAAAGTATGAGCATAAAGAAAAATATCCTTATCCCTTATATAATTTCAAGCAAACTTTACTAAAAGCTAAATTTTAATTCTATACATACACATTGTGGATAAACTATAGTTTAAGAACTGAAGTAATAATTAATTATGAAGGATAATCTTAAAGTATATAAGAGGGTTATTTTTTATGCATATTTTAATTTCACCATGGCCACCAAAAACATTTTGAAGTTGTGAATATTTTAAATATTTTTAACACTTTCCAACAAGGTTGAAAAGTGCTTATGACTTCGGTTTGTCTGTCTGTCTGTCTGTCTGTCTGTCTGTCTGTCTGTCCGCGCTCTAACTCCCGTAAATATTTATGGAATTTCTTGAAACTGATATATGTTATTCAAGTTCCCTATCGGACGGTCCCTATTGAAAATGGAGTTTATACCTCTACTGGTTTGTGTACAGGGACACCCGAAAGTATTTCAAAGCATTGTGTTCTATGAGAGGTATTTCTACAAACCATATTTTCATACCTTTACTGTAGACATACCTTAATGAAATTGAAATATGTTATTATGTTATTCAAGTTCGCTATCGGACGTTCCCTATTGAAAATGGAGTTTATACCTCTACTGGTTTGTATACAGGACACCCGAAAGTATTTCAAAGCACTGTGTTCTATGAGATGTGTTTCTGTAAATCATATTTTCATACCTTTACTGTAGACATATCTTCATGAAATTTAAATATGTTATTCCAGTTCACTATCGGACGTTCCCTATTGAAAATGGAGTTTGTACCTCTACTGGTTTGTGTACAGGGACACCCGAAAGTATTTCAAAGCATTGTGTTCTATGAGAGGTATTTCTATAAACCATATTTTCATACCTTTAGTTTAGACATATCTTAATGAAATTGAAATATGTTATTCAAGTTCACTATCGGACGTTCCTTATTGAAAATGGAATTTGTACCTCTACTGGTTTATGTACAGGGACACCCGAAAGTATTTCAAAGCATTGTGTTCTATGAGAGGTATTTCTATAAACCATATTTTCATACCTTTAGTGTAGACATATCTTAATGAAATTGCAATATGTTATTCAAGTTTACACTCGGACGTTCCCTATTGAAAATGGAGTTTATACCTCTACTAGTTTGTGTACAGGGACACCCGAAAATATTTCAAAGCATAGTGTTCTATGAGAGGTATTTCTATAAACCATATTTTCATACCTTTTCTCTAGAAATTGAAATATGTTATTCAAGTTAACTATCGGACGTTCCCTATTGAAAATGGAGTTTGTACCTCTACTGGTTTGTGTACAGGGACACCCGAAAGTATTTCAAAGCATTGTGTTCTATGAGAGGTATTTCTATAAACCATATTTTCATACCTTAATGTTGACATATCTTAATGAAATTGAAATATGTTATTCAAGTTCACTATCGGACGTTCCCTATTGAAAATGGAGTTTGTACCTCTACTGGTTTGTGTACAAGGACACCCGAAAGTATTTCAAAGCATTGCGTTCTATGAGAGGTATTTCAAAGCATTGCGTTCTATGAGAGGTATTTCAAAGCATTGCGTTCTATGAGAGGTATTTCTATAAATCATATTTTAATACCTTCACTGTAGACATATCTTAATGAAATTGAAATATGTTATTCAAGTTCACTATTGGATGTTTCCTGTATAAAATGGAGGGAATACCACCATCGGGTTATACACAGGGACACTCAAAAGTATTCCAGAGCATTGCGTTCTATGAGAGATATTTCTATAAATCAAATTTTAATAACTTTACTTTCCACGAAATTTTAGGGAATTGAAATATGTTATTTATATGCACAAAAGAATGCTTTGCATAGAATATAGCATGATAAGCATTATATTTACAGGGTGGCACAAAATTATCCAGTTACATTAAGAGCTATTAATAAACAATTGCAAGAATTGTACTTTCGTTTACGTTAAGCGTTTTTAACATTTTCTAACTTTTTTAAGTGTGAATATGATTTCAGTTTTGTGTATCTGCCTGTCTGTCTGTCTGTCTGCCTGTCTGTCTGTCCGAGCTCTAACTCCCGTAAATATTTATGGAATTTCTTGAAACTGATATATGTTATTCAAGTTTACGATCGGATGTTCCCTATTGAAACTGGAGTTTGTACCTGTACTGGTTTGTGTACAAGTACACCCGAAAGTATTTCAAAGCATTATGTTCTATGAGAGGTATTTCGATAAACCATATTTTCTTACCTTTACTGTAGACATATCTCAATTAAATTGAAATATATTATTCAGATTCCCTATTGGATATTTCCTGTATAAAATGGAGGAAATACCACTACTGATTTATGTACAGGGACACTTAAAAGTATTCCAAAGCATTGCGTTCTATGCGAGATATTTCTATAAATCAAATTTTAATATCTTTACTTTCCACGAAGTTTTAGGAAATTAAAATATGTTATTTATATGCGCAAATGAATGCTTTTCATAGAATATAGCATGGTTATCATTAGAGTTACAGGGTAACACAAAAATATTCAGTTATATTAAGAGCTATTAATAAAAAATTGCTAGAATTGTACCTTTGATTACTTTACGCGTTTTTGAAACTTTCTGTCATTTTTTAGTGTGAATATAATTTGAATCTCTGTATCTGTCTGACTGTTCTTCTGTCCGTCTGTCTGTCTCTCTGTCTGTTTTACTGCGCTCTAATTCCCGTAAATATTTATGGAATTTCTTTAAACCGATATATTTTATACAAGTTGATTATCGGACGCTCTCTATTGAAAATGGAGTGAATAGCTCTTCTGGTTTGTGTACAGGGACACCCAAAAGTATTCGAAAGCATTGTGTTCTATGGGAGTAGTTTCTATAAACCATATTTTATTACCTTTAATATATAGAAACTTCAATGAAATTTTAATATGTTATTCAATTCCCTATCGGATGTTTCCTATGTAAAATCGAGCCCATTTCTTACTGGTTTGTGTACAGGGGCACTTGAAAGTATTCCAAAGCATTGTGTTGTATGACAGTTATTTTTATAAACCAAATTTTAATAATTTTATTCTCCACAAAGCTTAATGCATTTGAAATATATTATTCGTATGTACAAAAGAGTGCCTTCTATGTAATATAGTATGGTTAGCATTAGATTTACAGGGCCACACAAAAATAATCAGTTACATTAAGAGCTATTAATAAAAATTTGCTGGAATTGCACTTTTGTTTACATGAGCGATTTAAAACTTTCTTATAATTTTAGTGGGAATATGATTTCAATTTGTGCATCTGTCTATCCGATTGTCTACCTTTCTATCTGTTTGTCTCCGGCTCCTATCATCTGTGAATATTTTGAGAATTTTTAAAAAATGATACACTCACGTTCCCTATGGAATGCTCCCTATTGAAAATGCCATTAATAGGTCCTGTACAACTAGTTTGTTTACAGGGACAACAACAACAACTATAAAAAAAAAATGCCAATGCATTACGTTTTAGGATAGAATTTTTTAAAAGTTATATTTAAAAATCTTTCTACTATAAAAATCATAAAAACATTGACATGCATTATTAATATTCTAAAATATTGTTTTGTATAGAACATGATATGATTAACTTTCAGATTTACAGGGCTACACTAAAATATTCAGAGAAATTTAAAGCTGTAATTATAATCTAACGGCTGCGTTTTCCTTTGCGTTAAGCCTTTTTAACACTTTCCAAAATGCCGAAGAATAATTTTAATATCAATTAGTCTATCTGCATGTTTTTCAGTCGTTCTGTCTGTTGTATGATAAAGTAGGCAAAGAATATTAAAAGTTATTCGATACAATTGCTTACAGTTGGAAAGTGTTACTAATCAATGCGTACTGCATGATTTTTCTTTCTTGTTTAAACTTTTATTTGTGTAATTCTTTCAAGGATTTTTTTCTTCATATCTTCATTTAGAAAATAAATAAGTAAACAGACAAATAAAAGAAAAAATAAATAAATAAAAGGATCTAAGTATGGAAGGTTTTTTTTTTAAGATTGTAAATGTATAACTAGAGAAATAATAAAACGGGGATTATTGAAAGATTAAAAACAATGCAAATAAAAATATGTATTCTGAACTTTTAGTGGATTTATTTTTGTAAATTAAATTTACTTTTTAAATTGTAAATTTAAGAATATCTATTATTTATTGATTCTTTTATTTTAAGAATTTTATATCTTCAATCAAAATATTCTCACTAAGCTTATATATTTCATAAATCTCTAATATTATAATAAATAAATTGTTTAAACTGTTAAATCTAAGTATATGTACTATTTTATTGAAACTATTTTGCGGTTAACATTTCCAGTCCCCAATAAAAATAATTTTAAAACAAAATTCTAGAAATTAATTAAAAAATAATTTTAAAACAAAATTCTAAAAATTAATTGTAAACAAATAATTTTAAAGCAAATTTCTAAAAAACGCGACTCAGCCATTTTGTTGCGAAATACTAGAAAAAGTAACTTCGGTAGGTGAAATGCTAATGTTGACTTGTTGGATGACGTCACATCCAATTATGAGATCATAAAATGTAGACATGTCGGGTACAACTGAAATCGTAGCTGAAAACTCTTGATCGTATGGTGTTCTATCTATCCTCCCTGGTGCATTTTATGAGATGGCGCTGCAAGCGCACAAAAAGCACTACAACTTTTCTCTCTGTAAAAAGTGTTGTTTTGGATTCTGCCATGTTCGAACGAGAGAAGTGTGTTCGCTTGTAGATAGTTCCTCGTTATGTTAATAAATAGTTTATTTTTCTACATTGGAGTCATTAATTCAAAATACGCCGACACGCCATTACATAACTGAGTGTTAAGCAACCCACTTCAGTGGTGACCCGGATAAACTGTTCTTATTTTTGGATTATAAGTGTTTTCGTTTCTGTTTTCAACATGAATGAAACAGCTGATGCAGTGAATGCAGTGAAAATCCCTGCATTCATCCCTACGGACCCGGCCCTGTGGTTCACGATGGTAGAATCAACATTTCAACTAGCTGTGCCGAAACCAATAACGGATTCTAGAACAAAATATAACTATTGTGTTGCGAATTTACCTCCAGAAATTGCAATGACTGTGCGTGACGTAATAATTTCACCTGATAATTCCGATCCATTCAAAAACTTAAAGGACGAAATAATTCAACGTTGTGGTGAAACAAAATCGCAGGAAATTCGCCGATTATTAGCTGGTGAACAACTAGGGGATAGAAAACCGTCAGAACTACTTCGCGTCATGCAGAGAAGAGCTGAAAACCATAAGGTATCCGACACTCTTTTGCTCAAACTATTCTTGCAACAACTGCCTTCAAATGCGCAATTTATTTTAGCATCAGTGCAAGACCTTACACCCATTAAAGCTGCCGAAATAGCTGATAAAATTTTGGATGTATCTCCACCACAGGTAGGTGCTGTTAGTACAACTAATTCTTCGAGTGCTGATTCCGAACTTTTAAAAGAATTAAAACTTTTAAGAGAAGAAGTGGCTTCATTGCGACGTTCCAGAAGTCATTCTCGTTCACTATCTCGATCTAATTTTCGGCACAAAAGCCCAAAAGTTAATAAAGAATTTTGCTGGTACCATCAGAAATTTAGCTCTAAAGCTAAAAAGTGCGTACCTCCCTGTACTTTTTCCGCGGGAAACGACTACGGCAAGGAGTAGCGGCGACATACGCCTCGCCTTCCACTTCTCGTCGCCTTTTTGTACGAGATAAAAGAAGCAATCTAAAATTTTTAGTGGACACAGGAAGTGACTGTTCATTAATTCCAGCATCAAAAATAGACAAAATGTCTATTCCAATTCAAAAATTTGTTGCAGCTAATGGTACTTTAATTAATGTATATAAACGTAAATTATTATCTATTGATCTTGGTCTAAGAAAACAGTTTGTTTACCCTTTTTATGTTTGTAATGTTTCAACCCCTATTTTAGGTGCTGATTTTTTACATTACTTTAATTTAAAGCCAGATCTTAGAAAACGTTCTTTATTTGATAATGTCACAAGCTTAAATTCTCATTGTGTTGTACATAATTCTGATATATATTCAGTGAAATCTATCATAAGTAATGATATTTTTTCTAATCTTTTAAGTGAATTTCCTAACATCAGTAAATCTCCTAGCCCAAACCAAATTGTGAAACATTCTGTTATGCATCATATCGAAACTTTTGGCCCACCGGTATACGCTAAACCACGTCGTCTGGCCCCCGACCGTTTAAAAATTGCAAAAATGGAATTTCAGCATATGTTGGATTTGGGACACATGCGTCCATCCAACAGCAATTATGCTTCACCTTTGCATATGGTTCCAAAGAAAAACAGCGATGACTGGCGACCTGTTGGAGATTACAGAGCACTAAATGCTCACACTAAAAAGGATAAATATCCCATCCCCAACATTGCTGATTTTACTAGTGAACTTCACGGAACCACAATTTTTTCACGTATTGATTTAGTTAAAGCTTTTCATCAAATTCCGATTGCTCCCGAGGATGTTCACAAAACTGCTATATGTACACCTTTCGGACTCTTCGAGAGCACTCGGATGCAGTTTGGTTTGTGCAATGCTTCCAGCACATTTCAGAGATTTATTGATGAAGTTACAAGAAATTTAAAAGGTGTTTATCCATTTATAGACGATATTTTAATTGCATCCAAATCCCTCGAAGAACATATTGAACATCTCAGAGCACTATTTTCCAGACTTGATCATTACGGCCTTACAATTAAGCCCTCAAAATGCATATTTGGTGTTCCCACTTTGGAATTTTTAGGTTTTACAGTGTCAGAAGATGGTCTTTCACCAACTTCTGACCGTGTTGAAGCCATTTTAAAATTTCCAAGACCTACAACTATTACTCAACTTCGTAGATATTTAGGTATATTTAATTTTTACAGACGATTCATTCCCAGAGCTGCTGATATTTTAGCACCCCTCGTTAAATTCCTCGAAGGGCACAAAAATAAAAGGAAACATCCGCGTTCCAATGCCAAAATCTCAATGGAGCAATTAGAATGGAACGACGAAGCAAATTTTGCATTTACGAAATCAAAAGAAGCAATTTCTCATGCAACGCTTCTAAAACATCCTATTCCTGGTGCCCAATTAAGCTTATGGGTAGATGCATCAAACGTCGCTGTTGGTGGCTCTGTCATGCAAATGTCTGATAATCAATGGGAACCTATAGCATTTTATTCTGGCAAATTAAGTAAGTCTCAAAAGAATTGGTCGACATATGACCGTGAACTTTACGCCATATATTCCTCTATAAAGAAATTTCGTCACTTACTGGAAGGTAGAAACTTTTTCATTTACACTGATCAGAAACCCTTAATATACGCTTTCAAACAAAATCCTGAAAAGTGCAGTCCTCGACAGCTACGTCATCTCGATTATATATCCCAATTTTCTACCGATATCCGATATATGAAAGGTTCTGAAAATCATGTAGCCGATGCATTATCTCGCATAGAGATCAATCAAATTTCCCCAACTGTACTTGATTTTAAAGAATTTGCTTCTGCACAATCAACTGATCAAGAACTTCAAAAACTTTTGCAATCCAATACCACATCCTTACAATTAGAAAAACACTATTTTCCCCTTGAGGATATTGACCTATATTGCGACACATCTCAAAAACATCCCCGTCCATTCGTTCCACAAAGTTTGCGAAAATTAGTTTTTGAAAATTTGCATTTCCTTTCACATCCAGGTATGTCAGCCTCCATAAATTTAATTGCTAAAAGATTCGTATGGCCTGGCATGCATAAAGATATCAAATCTATGGTTCGCAGTTGTGTTAATTGCCAAAGAGCCAAAATAACAAAGCACACCAAGTCACCAGTTGGAACATTTGCCCTACCGGATGCCCGTTTTGCCCATATTCATTTAGATTTCATTGGCCCTCTTCCCCCATCAGATGGAAATCAGTATTGTTTAACAATCATTGACAGATTTACCAGATGGCCCGAGGTAATTCCGACCCTTGATATGACTGCGGAAACAACCGCTCGTGCCTTATTGCATGGTTGGATCTCTAGATTCGGATGCCCAGTCACTATCACCACAGATCAAGGTCGTAATTTTGAATCTACTCTATTTCGAGAACTTATGCATATCTTAGGCTGTAAGCGCATTCGGACTTCGGCATACCATCCCCAGTCAAATGGAATTTTAGAACGCTATCATAGACATTTAAAAGATGCTCTTAAGGCACATAATCACACTAAATGGACTGAAACCCTTCCAATTGTTTTACTAGGTTTGCGCTCAGCTCTTAAAAATGACATTAATGCAACACCTGCACAATTAGTATATGGTACCACTTTACGATTACCCTCTGATCTTATTACTGATAAAAAACAAATTGACCAAACGATTGATCCCAATTATGTTTCCAACTTGGTACAAACAATGCAGACACTTAATCCAACTGCTACTTCCTTACATAGCAGTCCTAGTGTTTTCGTAAATCCTGCATTGTCGAATTGTACACATGTATTTTTAAGATCAGACAAAGTAACTCGTCCATTAACACCGCCGTATACTGGACCTCACCTTGTCATAAACAGAGATAATAAAAATTTTGTCACTGATATAAATGGTAAAAACACAACAGTTTCTATAGATCGCGTGAAACCCGCCTATAGATGGTCAGATACTGTTGTGACAAATAATTCTGTTCCTAACCAAGAACCATCTGAGCCAACGCCTGTCAACAAATCATTCGAAATACCACCAGAGCCGACTCCTGTCAACAAAACACGTACTACACGTACTACACGCTCTGGACGTAAAGTCACTTTCCCAAAACATTTGGTGACTGAATATGTAATATAGTTTTGTATATATTATCTTACACTTTTTAATATTATATATTGTTCATTGTATTTCTATTTTGCATTACTTACTATGTTACTATTACATGTTATACTGTATCAAGCATTTATTGTATTGAACTTTTGCATTTTATCGTTCACCTTGTTCACTGGGGGGATACTCTATGGTGTTCTATCTATCCTCCCTGGTGCATTTTATGAGATGGCGCTGCAAGCGCACAAAAAGCACTACAACTTTTCTCTCTGTAAAAAGTGTTGTTTTGGATTCTGCCATGTTCGAACGAGAGAAGTGTGTTCGCTTGTAGATAGTTCCTCGTTATGTTAATAAATAGTTTATTTTTCTACATTGGAGTCATTAATTCAAAATACGCCGACACGCCATTACATAACTGAGTGTTAAGCAACCCACTTCAATCGTCTCTTGTAATAAAATAATTAAAAGTACCGATAGCATGTATACGCGCAAAGCCAAAACCAGTTAAGGATTTATTATTTTTTGACAATGGTAGGGAGCCTATTTTTATCCACGTGGAATATTTTAACAGGGTTAACTGACTACCAGTATCAATTAATCCAGTTAATTTATTACCATTAATGGGAACTTGTTTACACATATGAGAAGCATACGATTCATGTACAGTGTTAACTCTATCCTTAGGGGGAGGTCCATCATTTGCAACGGTTCGGTGGCAGTCGGTGGACTTGCGTCCAAAAAGACCGCATGCAAGGCACCTAGGACCACGGGAGCGGTTTGGACAAAATTTAGATAAATGGCCTAGACCATTACAATTAAAACAACGGAATTTATTCTGAGAGGCCTGACCAATATTAAATTTGGATTCGCGAGTTAAAGTTGGTTGCGTCTGACCGGTACTGCGTTTTCGGATGTCATGTGTTTGTTTATAATTAACTGAATTTCGTTGATTTAAGTTTATTGTATCAAGAGCAGTTTTATAAGTGCGCAATTTTTCTTTAAATTCTGCAAAAGATTTCGTTCCACAAAGAAGTTTTTTTTTTCAAAGGGGTTGCCTTGTATACCTTGAATGGTGAATTGAATAACTGAAGATTCGTCAATAACGCCATTACCGCGACTGGCAATTTCGCGCATCGCTAAAAAATATTGCATAGTAGTTTCGTTAGGACGCATTTTTTTGTTTTTGTGATATAATCGATTAATTATCGATATTTTTGTAAATAGTTTATGTTTTGTGTATGGCAACAGAAGAGTTGATGTTTGGGTTCGTGTTGCGTGTGCCGATTCTGTAAACAACATGATGCGCGCTCATTAAAGTATTTTCAACGTTTTTATGGTGTTTGTCGATGATAAAACATGGTGGCAGCTTATAAATTAAGTAAACTTTGATTAACATGTATCAAATACCTGCCCCTGAACCATTTAATTTTCGCCCCGAAGACTGGAATAAATGGATAGGACGATTCGAAAGATTTCGAACACCGTCTGGACTCCAAAGTAAGCCTGCTGTAGATCAGGTAAATTCTCATATTTATCTAATGGGCCAGCAAGCGGAAGAAATATTAGCATCTTTTACACTTTCGGAAGCTGATAAATCCGATTATGCTAAAGTTAAGGAAGCTTTCGAAAAATATTTTATTCCAACCAAGAATGTCATTTATGAAAGGTATAAATTTTATTCTCGCTTTCAAGAATTGGAAAAACTTCGAAAATTTCATTACTGCATTATATAATTTAGTTAAAACTGGTGATTTTCCTGTTGCATTTCAAGATGAAATGATTAGAGATAGAACTGTGTGCGGTATACCTGACAAGTAAGTGTCAGAGCGTTTGCAGTTAGAAACGGAACTAACATTAGAAAAAACAATCAATGTTGCCAGACAGGCAGAAACGATTAAGAAACAACAAGAAGCCTTTACTAATCATGCCACATCTAATATTTGTTCTGTAGGAAAAAGTGTGAATTATAAAACGAAACCAAAACAAAAACACGATAGTTCTTTAAACAAAAAAAAAACTCAGAATTTTTGTTCTCGATGTGGTAAATATCCAAAACATACAAAACGAAACTGTCCAGCGCTTAAAGCAATTTGCAATAAATATAAAAAAATCGGTCATTATTCGAAAGTTTATAAAACAAAATTTCAGGTTAATGAAATTGAAAATGCCACACATGATTCATTTTTAGGCCATATTGAGAAATCAGTGAGTTCAAATTGCAAAAAGAAAGGGCAGTGGAATGTGGAAATTCATGTTGAAAATATTCCTATTGAATTTAAAATTGATACGGGTGCAGATGTACTGTTATACGTATGAAATTTATAAGAACAAGTTATTAAATATAAAATTAGAAAAATCCTATAGATCATTATATGGTCCAGGAAATAAAAAACTTATTATAGTTGGTTCCTTTGAAGGCAATTTGTCAAATAAAAATCGTGAAATTGAAGAGAAGGTTTTTGTGATTAATAAGTTGCAACACCCTTTGCTCAGCTGCAATGCAAGCGAGAAATTAAATCTTGTTATGAGAATCAACAAAATAGATTCCAATTTTGATCCATATGAAGAGTTTCCCAAATTGTTTGAGGGAGTCGGGAAAATTCAGAAAGCATATCATATTAAACTAAAGCCAGGAGTTAAACCTTATGAGTTAGCAGTTCCACGTAAGGTTCCTTTACCTTTAAAGAGTAAACTGCGACAAGCTTTAAATAGTATGATTGAACAAGGCGTTATCGAAGCTGGTGATGAACCAACCGATTGGTGTGCTCCAGTGGTTTTGGTCCCATAGAAATCAGGTGAAATAAGAATTTGTGTAGACTTGTCAAAGTTGAATGATAATATCGAAAGAGAATATTTCCCGATTACATCAGTAGATTACACCCTTAGCCAATTTGATGGTGCACAGGTTTTCAGCATCATTGATGCCAATTCTGGGTTCTGGCAAATTTCCTTAGACACAGAATCTTCTAAATTGACTACTTTCATTACTCCTTTTGGAAGATATAGATTTAAACGTTTGCCCTTCGGAATTAAATCCGCTCCAGAAGTTTTTCAGAAAAGAATTCGTGAAACAGTTCCAGATGCTCCAGGCATTGTAGGACTGATGGATGAATTTGTAATTTTTGGAGCTACTGAAGAGGAACATGATCAGCGTTTGAGGGAAATTTTAAGCAAACTGCAAGCTTGCAATGGTGGTGATTATGCAATGGTGGACCATTAACAAAGCAAAATGCCAATTTAAAGTTAAAGAAGTGAAATTTCTTGGGCATACAATATCGAAGGGAGGCATCGAACTAGATCCAAAGAAAACTGAAGCTATAGCAAACCTGCCTAGGCCTTATTCGGTGAAAGAATTAAAAAGATTTTTAGGCATGAGTGGATTCTTGAACAAGTTTATTCCACGAATGGCTGGCATAGCTATTCCGCTCTATGAATTACTGAAACATAATACTGAGTGGATATGGGGGCCAGCTTAAGAGGTTCCCTTTCAGAAAATTAAGAAAGAACTATGTCAAACACCCGGATTATCAATGTTCAGCCTTGAAAAGGATATTTATATTTCATGTGACGTGTCATCTTATGGTCTTGGTGTGCAGTTTTGTACCACATGGAAAATGGTTATAAATTACCAATTTGTTATGCTTCTAGAACCCTATCAGAAACAGAAAAGCGCTACGCTCAAATTGAAAAAGAAGCATTGGCCGTAGTGTGGTCTGGTGATAGATTCAGAGACTATATATTGAGCAAAAAGTGCATATAGAAACTGACCATAAGCCGTTAGTACCGATTTTTATGTCAAAACCTTTAGATATGCTAACTCCTCGTTTACAAAGAATGAAACTCAGGCTGATGAGATATGATTATGCAATTTCGCATAAACCTGGAAAAGAGCTTGTTATAGCTGATACTTTGTCTCGAAGTCATTTGACAGAAAAGGGAGATGAAGAATTATCTGAAGAAATAGCTGCATATGTCCAAAACGTTATTGATTCTAGCAAGTAATTAAAACTTCTTCACACACCATAAATTTTAAATCAGCACAACCGGTTTCGAAAGGACGTAGCCTTTCTTCATCAGGTGCAAACACGTGCAACTGCCTTGGAGGCAAAAGCAAGACTGAAAGCGGGACAAAATATAGAGGGGGAGGAGCAACACAAACAACCAATAGGAAGCAACATGCAGGGCAGGAACAATCAGAGAGGAACACACGTACACACACACCACAAAAAGAGGAGGGAGGAAAGAAGTAAACAATTTATTATTATTATTATTATTATTATTTTAATTTTAATAATATTAAACTAATAAGTAAATTTAATAAAATTTATCCATTAATTATTATTTTTATTTTAATTAGAATTATTTTATTATAACTAATATGATGTTATAAACATAATGAAGGAAATTATTTAATTGAATTAAACAAATTTTTCCAGGCTGTAGACAGCAAAGTGGAATCAGATTTTTCATTGACAATTTTATCACGATTAAGGTAAATAGCTAAATTTTCCAAAAAGGATTACCCATACTTAAACCATCACACTGTTTATAAAATTTGTTATTAAATTCAAAAGTAGTTTGGAAAACACAGAGTTTAGTTAGATTGACAAATTCTTTGATTTCAATGTCAGAATAATGAAATTCGCGTAACCTTGTTTCTAAACAATTAAGCGCACCTTCAGTGGGGACGTTAGTAAATAAAGACTTCACATCAAGAGATAACATTGAACAATTTACAGGATTCAAATTATTTAACTTCATAACAAAATCATAGGAATTTTTTATAGTATGACTATTAGTGCTGCATAAAGGAGAAAAAATAGAAGCTAAAAATTTAGAGAGGGGATAAGTAGCAGTACCAATATTCGAAACAATAGGTCTGAGGGGAACATTATTTTTATGAACTTTAGGTAAAGCATAAAAACGAGCACAAATTGCTGAAGAAGGGGAAACCGAGAACTTGGTATTGTCATGAAGAACGGTGGAATTTTTAACAGCTTTTTGAACAGAGCTTAGAAGAGATTTAGTTTGGTCTTTTTTAATTTCAGTATAAGGTCCTTCAGATAAAAGAGAATTAACTGCATTGATTCTCTTCCTGCAACCGACAAAAGATTGGATGAAATAATACATTTGCAAAGGGAAGGCCTCATTTGCAAGATGCTTATTAAATATTGCGAAAGTGGGTGGCCTTCTAAAAATGAAATTCCAGTCACACTTCAAAGATTCTGGGAACATAGGCATTCCTTATCTCTTCAAAATGGGATTTTGTTTAAAGATGCAAGAATCGTGATTCCTGAAAAGCTTTAAAGAGAAATTTTAGATCGAATTCATGATGGTCACCAAGGAATAACCAAATGCTGTGCCAGAGCTCAACAATCAGTCTGGTGGCCAGGCATATCCAAGGATATTGAAACATTAATTAAAAATTTCGCGAAGTGTATTCAATATCAGAGCCATCATAAAGAACCTCTAATTCCAAGCAACCTTCCAGAGAGACCATGGCAAGTCGTTGGAGTTGATTTACTAAAACTAAAAGGACACTGGTATGTAATCATTGCTGATTATTATTCAAGATTTTTTAAAGTGGCGAAACTAAAAAATCTTTCTTCTTTAGTTGTCATAAACCATATGAAGTCAATTTTTGCAAAACACGGCATACCCGAGGTTGTACGGAGTGACAATGGAACACAATTTTCGCAGGTCATTGGTTCTGAATATTATAAATTTGCAAAAACATACAAGTTTTTCATTGTGACCTCAAGCCCAAAATTCCCTCAAAGTAATGGATTCATTGAGTCCATGGTAAAGAATTTCAAAAATCACTACTTAAAATCGCAATCAGAAGATCTCTATCTGATGTTACTTGCAATTAGATCCACACCATTAGAGAATGGGTACAGTCCAGCTGAATTGTTAATGGGAAGGATATTACGCACACCTGCACCATCTTCACATGAAATGCTGATGCCTAGCCTTGCTAATTTTAATTCTTTAAGGGAAAAGGAAACGGAGATGAGGGAAAGACAAAAACGTAATTTTGATCAACATCATGGAGCCAGAAACCTCCCATCATTGGAAGTAGGTCAACCTGTTTGGATCAAGGATTTAAAATCGTAGGGGGAAGATAAAAAGTCTTCATTCAGCCCTCGTTCATACATTGTAGAAACACCCCGTGGTGAGTTCCGACGAAATAAGATCCATCTACATCAATCGTCGCTTCCACCGGATTTCTGTTGGACTGAAGATAATGAAGTAAATCCTGCCTTGTCCAAAGAGTTTTCCAAAAATGTGCCAACGATTCAGGACAATGTTCCAACGATCCAGGATAATGTGCCAACAATCCAGGACAATGCGGACAATCCAAATGAAGTCATGAGTGATCCATCTGTAATGACTACTAATATTGCTCCTCCTCCAGAACTCAACCTTCGTAAAACTCGCAGTGGTCGAGTGGTAAAAATTCCTAAGAGATTTTCTGACTAATGACTTTTAAAAGAGGGGAGATGTGATGTAATCGATTAATTGTCGATATTTTTGTAAATAGTTTATGTTTTGTGTATGGCAACAGAAGAGTTGATGTTTGGGTTCCTGTTGCGTGTGCCGATTCTGTAAATAACATGATGCGCGCTCATTAAAGTATTTTCTACGTTTTTATGGTGTTTGTCGAAGATAAAACAGTTTTCTAGTTGTTTGTGTATCTCAATGGACGGTATGATATCCAAAAATTCAAAAATTAACACGGCCTTAAATGACTCATAAGTATTAAGATTTCGTTGCGAGAATAAAAATGTTTTAGCATAACCAGTAATTAATTGTTTGACAAAAATAACTTTTTGTTGATCGGTAAGACTCGGAAATAAACAGAATCGTTCCTCTATGTCATTAAAAAAATTACTTATAGAATATAAATCATTGCCAGAAAACGTTCTGCACGTACTAGCCAGGTCTCGGAGAAGAAACCAGAAGTGGCTATTAAAATCTGACGTCGCGTCTCTAGGTACAATATTCGGAGAGTGATTTGGAACTTCCAAAGAAGGAAAAGTTTGGGTTTCGGAATCGAAAACCGAAGTAGTGGGAATATTCGGAGAGGAGGGATCAGCAGAATTATTATTTATACTGAAATCGTCATCGTCGGACAAAAAACTAGTATGATAGTAAAAACTAGTAATGTTTTCTGAAACTCAGATAAATTAATAAGCGCATTAAAAATTTCTTTACACAAATTTTACTTACTGCCGACTGGTTCTAATTGTAAGTAAGGCATTTGCAACTGATATAAAATCTGACAAAGCAAATGTGTTTAATATATGTTCTTGATGTTCCTGATGTTTGTTAATGTCAAAATCGGCAGTAAAACCGCTAAAATTAAACCGCTAAATGATAGATCTATATATATTACTATATATATTGTCCTAACAGGCGATGCTTGTAGTATATTATCCTGAACACTAAGGAGGTTATGACCTGGGATTCTACTTGGAAAAATATTATTTTTTTCAACGAAAAAAATTTCAATTTGGTTGGCCCGAACAGTAATATTTACTACTGGCATGATTTACGAAAGGGAATTCGAGATTTCCTCAGTAGGCAGATGGGTGGTGGTTTTGTGATGGTGTGGGGAGTTTTTGCATATGATGGGAAATGTGACCTGCAGCGAGTTCCAGAAAAAATGGACTCTAGTTGTTATCAACAACTGTTTTACCAACACCTTATACCTTCTAGTCCATTATTAGGAAAATCAAACTGGAAATTTCAGCAAGACAACGCGCTATACCATGTGTCTAAATCAACTGAAAACTGGTTTCAAAAAGAAAGAATCGAGGTGCTAAACTGACCAAGCCATAGTCCAGACCTGAATACCATAGAAAACTTGTGGGGTCATTTGTCTCGTCAAGTGTATGCAAATAACCATCAATATGATTCTGTAATTGGAAATAGCTATCCTGAATGAATGGGGCAAATTTTGCAAATCTTTGCTCGGAAACCTGAAAAATCCAATAAAATTTACAGACATTTGAAAGGAAAAATTTGAAATTGTTGATAAAATAATTAGTATATTTAAGTATCTCTTAAAAATAATATGCATATATTTTATATTTCAATTATTCAAATAAACATAATTTTATTTAAAAAATATTATACTATTTGTAATAAAAATCACAAAATCCGCAGAGGTCTTATAATTTTGTTACACTCTGTAATGTCTAAATATATACAGTGATCAGACCACGGAATTAGATGATCATTGAATTTAATTTACATTTTGTCCCTGTTCTCCTGTCTCAATGAAGAGAAAAGTATGACCTCCGTTTTAGTGTAGTTAATAGGAATTCTCCATTTCTGGAACCAAGAGATTAAAATTTTTAAATGACAGGAGGTTGCTGGATCTTGCTTCTGTTTGCCGAAAAAATTCAGTTTCTGGACACACATATATATATGGTAGTTTTGTTTTTAAAACAATTTCTCGAGTAAAACTATACAATCTTCTTCGTCTTTTGCATGATCTTAATTTTATTTTTCTAGCTTTGCAGATAACCCCTTAACTCATTTTCGGTTATAATTCTATGAATACTAAAGGTAAAGTACACAAACTGTATACTTTTCCGCAATGCCAGACTCTCAAAAATGCAAATATGAAGTCAAAATTGGGTATTGTCATTGAAAAAAAAAAAAATCGAAAATGGCGCTTATTTCAATATGTAGATGGCCCCTCTTTCAAAAATTCTCGTTATTTTCAAAAAGTGCATTTACTTTCCTGTCGAAAAATATATATTAGGTATTTTTTGAGTCAATTAATAGCGAAATTACAGTGTTTTTTTTTTTTTTTTTTTTTTTTTTTTTTTACCCGACTGTACAGTATTTACATTTCTGCTGAAATTGATTCAAGTCAGGCAAACCAGTTTCAAGAATAAGTTTTCGACTGCTGAATAAGCTCGCAGGGTTCTGAGAACCGTGAGTTGAAACTATAATACTAGACTAAAAATACGATTTTCCTTTTTTCTTTCCTTAACCAAAAGAAAAAAAATCAATTTCATCTTCTTTACCTTTTAATTGTTTACTCATATTGCATTGTAAATATAACTTATTCCAATGTTTCTTGTTATTCGAGTTAAGCTCCTCCCACTAATAACTTACGTTAATTTCTGTATTAAATAGAGCTCAAAGTCCCCACCCTAGCTACATTATATTTTTATGCATGTTAGTTTTCAGCCCTTTTTTTCTGTCACTATTTTTGTACGTGAATACTTACGGTATTTTTATAATAAGCTGTTGGAACCATTTCATGTACACATTACGTAATTAAATAGGATAGAAACTGAATAAAAATAATGGTAAAAAAGCTGGAAATTTTTCATCCCTGGAAGTGATCCGAAAAAAGGGCGAAAATTTGGAGCTCTCATTAACTTTTATTCTTATTTTATTTTATTCAAAACACAAATGAATACATGTTATATTATTATAATACAACTGAACAATCATATATTATCTTTGGATTAAATAAGCTGCAAATTAATGGGTAGGAGTTTGATCAAAATTAATTAGGTGAATCGCAAAGTTAGGGGCGGATCTCTACTTTTATAAAAATTATTGCTGTGGCCGACAGACAGCTAAATTTTTCTTGAACTGAACAACCGAAAATGTTCATTACAAGCGTGTTCGAAGATTACTGAAATAGAGTATTTTTTGGTAAATTTCACTGATTGTGATTGTCTCTAAAATTAGGATTGCGAAATCAACGATTACAAATATTAATGAAAATATGATTTTGCATTTTTTTATTTTTTTATTTGAACTTTTAACTCACTCGTCATTAAATCTAGATTTCCTAATAGAAGTAGATCATTTAACAGGTCCTTCCTCTTCTTTCCTCATGTTTTATATAAGATGATTAAAACTTCAGAAATGAAGGTTTATGGAAGATTTAAGGGTTTTTCATACAAACTATGGTAACTTGAAAACTGGTAAAGTTAAAACCGGTTTACCGGTTCACATATGCTATGTATGACCTCTCTAATACCCCTCAGTGTTTGTTCACATAAGGAAATTTCCTGTACATGCCAAATTGCTTACATTATTCCATAGAATAATTAATAGCAGGTTTTTATTCATATTACTTTTTTTTTTTTTTTAGAGAGAAATGCAATTATGATTAAATGTGATCATAAGAGAATAAAAAATTCTTTTTTCACCAGATGAATTGAAATGGTTTTTTGTTACATAAAGTTATAAAATTAAGGTATTGTTGTGTATATACCGTATTCTGTATTTGATATAAAAAATAATTTGGACCTCTGATTTATTTAGACTCAGGGGGGTGCCATTTCATAGATGCGCGAATTTTTTTAGCTATTTGAGATTCCTCGCGCACTACGTCATATGGCGTGAGGTTGAAATCTTGTTTACATCTAAAATAACTATGTTTAAATTGCGTTTTTGTGATTTAATTTTTTTCTTTTCTTTTAATCGAATTTGTTTAAATGTACCGTATGATAACTCTTAAATTACGTCTTTTGTTGATTCTTTGACATGCTCCGTATCAGAGAACAAAATTTTTTTAAAGAATAGATTATTGAAAGTGATAGAACATTCATGAAAAACTGTGATGTATAATAGCAGTAGATAGATTGCTCATAAAATCAAATCATGTAAGTAATATATCATCGTGTATATTATATCATACATTTTCAAGTTCAGAAATAATAAATCAAAGGGATATTAAATTAGCAATAATCATGTAATAAGTATGTTTGTTAAATGTTTATGCTACTTCCCTTCGATTTTCAAGTATACTCTTTTGAAAGCAGACAGTAGCCAATGCCTGTTGTCTGCTGTCAAAAGTGACTTTTTTTTTTTTTTTTAAATTCAAATAGGGACATAATTAAGATTTCGTTAAAATTTATTATCTTTATGAAACAAATTGTGGTATCTCATAATAAACAAAATGTTTAAGTTATGTAGTGGATAAAAATGAGTACACACAAAAATATTTCTGCACTTCAAAATTAAATTTACAGTTAATACACTTAAAATAAAATAAACTTGTGTGTAAAAAAGAAAAAAAAAAATCTTAGGTACTTTTTTTTTTTTTGCTTTAATCCTCTGTAGAAAGTATCTGGATAATTGAAAATTTTATGAAATTGTTTTTATGTACTAACACATTTCAATGTAACTTTTGTAATAACATGTTAAAAGTGTCAGTGGTAGCACATGTTTTCCAATGAAAATAGTTTTAAAAATACCAACAAGCCAACATGAACAAAATGTTTTGAAACTATTTCTGTCATACCATATTTAAACAATGAATATAATTTTTCTTTTGTAAAAAATTGTTGATCATTGCTTAAACATTTTGGAGTATTGTATATATATATATATATATATATATATATATATTAAAAAAAAAAAAAAAAAAAAAAAAAACAGAACTGAGGTTTAAAAGTAATAAGTACAAAACTTTGAACTCAGACATCTTTTGTGACTCTTTGTTTTTAAACTGTGCTGTCATAATGTTAGAACCACCACACATATAATTTTTTTCTGGATTGTGTTTTAACAACTGCACTTCCCTCTTTTTTGACTAAAAGAAAGAAAAAAAAAAAGTAATTATTAATCCATTCTCATATGAAGCTTTTATGTACATCCATATTGCTTACCGCTATAGTACTGCAAGACAAGTTAGCTGTGTAAAATGATCTTTTTTTTATCAGGTACTGAAGGCATATTGCTGATTACATATATGCATATGATACATACATGCATATTATTGATTGCTGCAGTACAAAATTTCATGTAAAGTGAAGTATAATCATCTCTCAAAAATGCACAATTCTCTGAAATATGCATATCATTTGTAATGTAAACAAACACTGTCATAACTGATTTGTTGATTAGTGAATCGCAAAAATTCAGCTGTATTAGGAGATAAATCAATTATTAATTTGTGCTTGTGAATCACCAATCACTCAGCATATTGAAGTACTATTTAAAAGGTAAACAAACATATCATAATATTACAGATAACTTAATATATTATGTATTTCTTTTAAAATTGAAAATTATAAGTGTTTTATTTTGAACAAAATATTTTAAAGAATGTATTTTTATTTCATTTCTACTCATAAAACTAAAATGCATAATTTTACTGAAATATCTGAAATGTAAACAAACAAATCACGCTAGTACAGCAAAATTTATGTATTTTAGATTTTTTTAAACAAATACGTGTGCTTTCTTTTGAGCAAAACATTTAAATAAATGCATTTTTATTTCATTTTAATTGAAATTCATGGTCTTACTGAAGTAATTCATGACAATATTGAAGTAAGGTAAACAAACATATCATAATATTACAGATAACTTCTTATATTGTGTATGTCTCTTTAAATTGAAAAATATAAGTGTTTTATTTTGAACAAATATTTTTAAAAATGTTCTTATATTTCATTTTTACTCATAAAATTAAAATGCATAATTTTACTGAAATATCTGAAATGTAAACAAACAAATCACGCTAGTAGAGCAAAATTTATGTATTTTAGATTTTTTTTAAACAAATACGTGTGCTTTCTTTTGAGCAAAACATTTAAATAAATGCAATTTTATTTCATTTTAATATAATTGAAATTCATGGTCTTACTGAAGTAATTCATGACAATATTGAAGTAAGATAAACAAACATATCATAATATTACAGATAACTTCATATATTGTGTATTTCTCTTTAAATTGAAAAATATAAGTGTTTTATTTTGAACAAATATTTTAAAAAATGTTTTTATATTTCATTTTTACTCATAAAATTAAAATTCATAATTTTACTGAAATATCTGAAATGTAAACAAACATATCGCGATCGTACAGTAAAATGTATATATTTTACATTCTTTTAAAAAAATGTATGTGCTTTTTTTTGAGTAAAACAATTAATTAAATGCATTTTTATTTAATTTCATTTTAATATAATTGAAATTCATCGTTTTATTGAAGTATTATAAAAGTAAACAAATGCATAGCAATGTTGCCGAAAACGCGAAAACTTTATAATTTTTTATGAACTAATATGTACTTAAAATAATTTTTTTAACGAATGTACTTTTATTTCATGTAAAACCGTACATGATTTTCGTTTTTGGGTAATATTTATATCAGATTACAGGATATATTTTTTAGTAAGTAATAACTAGCTGGACTGGGTTAACAGCTGTATATTTGTATCGTAGTTTGTGTCTGTCTTCCGCCATGTGACGTTTCACTTCTGCTTGCTTCTGATTGGCTAATCTTCAAATGGCCCAACCTTATGATAGAAGAACCTTGTTTAGACTGAAGTCCGAATGAAATTGTAAAATGGAGTTTACACTTTCTCTCGTCCATGTAAACCTGCCTCTCCAGAGATTTAAAGAAAAATCAAACTATTTTTAGAACTTATTTAGGAAATTTTCAGAAATGGTAATAACTTTTCTAAATCTCTCGAGAAAAAGTGTATTTCTCAACATTTTTACACTTGTATGGAACAACGCATACAGCCAAACAAAGCTTTTTTTTTCCGGTATTGTCTAATTCATTATTTTGTTTCAAATTTGAATGTAGCTTACATTCAGCTGGCTTCTAGAGAAAGTTTTTTTAAGTCGGAAACAAAACCTTGCAACTAGGGCATCAAAAGCAGCTTATTTATAGATTGAATTGTTTAACATTTCCAGGGAACCGAAAAATTAAAAATGAAAGAATATCAAAGTTGCAGAAAAAATAATGAAATAGGTAGTGTAAAACTCGGCTAGAAAATGTAAAATAAAATACAGTTCTAGAGGTTTTTTAAATTAATTAGGAAAGACTTGCAAGATATTTAGCGGTCCCTCAGTTCAATACCAATCCTATATAGTAAATTTCAGTAATCGTTTGTAATGCTTTTCTTTGAATGAATGATAGAAAGACTGCTATTAAAAAAAAAGTTGTATTAAATTAAAGGATCGTTAAATTCCATGAACTAGGAGTCATTTCTGATTAGTGAAGTTTTTATATGAAAGTAAATCTGAATCTATATTAGAGAAAGTCTAATTAGTGATGAATTAAATAAGGTAAAATACTATAACGTACTCATTTGTTGTTAAATAATAGCATTACATTTTTTCTAAATTATTACCAAATATAACCTTTGCATTTAGAATATTGAATTATTTACTTATTTATTTATTTTCAGATATGGTAACATTTAATGTAAATGCTGCAAAAAGTAAATTTTAAAACGTAAATGATTAGTGTTTTCTTAACGAACTAATAGAAAACACTAACAACAGAAAGTCAGCATACTATTCTTTTCTGGATAAGATATTACAATATTAAATTTCATTGTGATAATATTTAAAAATGAAAAAATATAGGAGATTGGCGGTGAGGGAAAGATATATGTACAATGGATGATGGGCGGAGCCTGATTTTTACAGAAAAGTGAAATTCAATCAAATGATTAAGTTTTTCCTGCACAAAACAACCGGTATGGTTTATTTTAATTTTATTCGATCCTGTTTTTAAGGAAATTTTCTGTTTTAACAATATTAATAGAATGTTGTTTGCAGAAATGTTAATGACAAATAGGATGTTAATAGAATATTTTAATAAGAGTCTGCAGTAATTTTTCTGTGATTAAATAGTGTGAATATTTTTCATGCGAGACACGTACCAACTCTCTCATTAATAAACGGTAGATATTTATAGTATCCACATTTTTTTTTTTTTTTTTTTTCCACATCATTCATTTTTTAGAGTAATTTTATATTTCATTAATTGTAACTACATTCGGAGATATTACTCTAAAAATAAAGTTGTATGGTCAAAGGGGGCGTGTACTAAAACTCTTCCGATTCATAATTAGGATGTTGTCCGGTTAAAGATATGTTGGTATTTAAAAATAGGAACGGTTAGTACATATGTTACAATGAGCTATATCAGTTGTATATTTCGTAAGAGAATTAGCTGTTTCCTATATATATAATATATAGGAAACAGCTAATTTTCTGTCGTCGAAAATGAAACTCTGTCTATCTCCTTTCCAAATCACCTTACTGATACACTTTTAACCGTATTTCTAAAAAAAATTATACAGCTTATGTCACAATTATATGTTTATATGTGTGTCATAATATTATCATAGCAAAACCTAAGATGAAGGCCCACACGAGGCCAAGTGTTGGCTGCCATTAGCAGCAACAACTGGCCTGGTAGTGGCAAAAGTTAACTGTGCCGAAGGGAATATGTTATGCCGGGCATCAGATCGCCACATTTGACCGATCCACTGCTAGCAGAATGAATGAAATAAATTAGTGAGCCACTGATGGGTCGCTGTTGGCAAGTAGCAATAGGATGGAAATAGATTCTGCAAGCAACATGGGAAATGCTAGTGGGTCATCGTTGGACCACCTCTGGAAAACATAATTTTTTCATATTGTTGCTGGTAACCTTCAGTGGACCAGCTGTGGCAAAAAAAAAATTTCATATTACGGCCGGCAGATTTCATTGGCCCTTTACATTTTCCCATTAATTGGCCAGCAGTGGTTTGGTTATGGCTTTTTTTTTTTCTTTTCTTTTTTGTTACTATTCTTATAATTGTTTTTTATTTGTTTATTTATTTATTTTTGTTTATTTATGATATCCTAAATTTTATCAATGCTGTTTGCTATGCATTAGTATTTATTTTGATTTTCTGTTTTTTTTTTTTTTTTTTTTTTTTTCTTTTTTAAATATTATTTGTAGAAGTTCTTTGATTTTACGATTATAATTATAAATTCAGGATTTCTAGTAAAAAAAAAAAAAAAAAAAAAATATATATATATATATATATATCACTTGATAAGTTTTTTTTTTTTTTTTCTTACTTGTTTTTTTCTTTATAAATAATTCTCCGTTATTTTCAAATATGGGAAACAAATGAAATATATAGACTATATAATAATAATAATAATTATTATTATTATTATTATTATTATTATTATATAGTGATATATGTTCAGAAAGTTAAAAAATGTATAGATATATATATGGTACATGTTCAGAGAGTTAAAAATAAATAAATAAATATATAATAATAAATTTGACTTCATTTTAACAATGATGTTTTTTGAAAACATCTTGGAGATGTAAACGATGACCGAATATTAAACTTAACTGAAAGTCATAAACATGACTGTCATTCTAGTATATGCAGTGCCTAATTTTATCTTCACTATTATCGAAGAATGGCATTCGCCATTCTTTGATATGCCTCGCTTTTTTTTTTTTTTTTTTTTTTTTTTATTAAGGCGTATTAAATAAACTGTAATGACATTTAAAAAAAAAAAGAAAGAAAGAAAATCCTGTAATAATAATAATAATAATAAATAAAACCTATTTAAAGATAAAACAAAACAAGAAATGAAAAAGATAAAGCACGTTCCGCATTTAAAGTGGAAACGCTAAAATTAGTTGAGAAATGAAAAACTAAACTTACCAGCGAAGAAATATTTCTCCTTCAGGGCGTGAATCGCTGACATTCCATTTAGTATTTGTTTTATATCACTTAACCCATTCATTAATGCATACTTGCCAACCATCTCATTATGAACCGTACAATTTTTAGTACCCACCTTTTTTTCACACCAATAATTTTTTAGAGTAAATTTAGTCTTATTTAATTGTAACAACGTTTGGAGAGAATTACTCTAAAAATATAGTGGTTAGTGGTGTGAGAAAAGGGTAATTTTTTCAGGGGGCGTTAACAATTGTACGGTTATTAATGAGATGGTTGGCAAGTATGTTAATGAAACTCATACATTTTATACTGGAGCGAATTAAAATTGTATCGTTATTCTTCGCAGCCTCAGTTTCGAAATTTGAAAGAAAGCTCACGGTTGTAATATTCATGCGAATAGGTTGAGGCAATTAAATCTTTAAGGTGAACTAAAATGAATAATCAGTTATGCCAGATGGTCGAAAATTATTTCCCCAAACAGGTCTTCAAATTTCCCCAAATCAGGTGTTTTTTCCGAAAAAATCCCCAACTTGATTTCTACTAAAAAGGGAAAATAAAATTTTTTTCAAAAAGAAAATATCATTAAGCTCATATTTTTCCCCCAAATGAAGGCAATTTTTCAAAAAAATCCCCAAATACAAAAATGTATTATAATCCCCTCTAATCAAAAATTGAACATTGTGAACCGAATTATTATTAATATTAAGAACAGAAAAATTAATAATATAAAATAACCCTATATTATATTGTATATGTGTAAAATTATAGAGAAATTGTAATATGTAATTTTAATATAATTTTTAATAAAACTCAAATTTTGCGATGTTCCACTCAAAACTCGAGATGTCCCTATACGCTGACGATAAAAGTCCCTACTTTAGTGAATAACCATGAAAAAATTAGAAACAGCAACATAATCCATGCGTAGTTCCTTGAAATTTCTTACAAAATTACCAAAAAGTCCCTATGAATTTAAAATTTGTCCCTACATCATGAATAAAGCTATTGAAAGTCCCTAGTCGTAGGGATAAATCAGTACGTTGCTAACATTGACAGGAAGTTGAACTCCCCAGATTTGTCCCCAAATATTATAGAATTCTCCAAAAAAGTCCCCACAAACATTTGGTCCCCAAAATTGTCCCCAGAAGCCTCAAAATTCCCCCAAACATGGACAAAATCCCCAATCTGGCATCATTGTGAATAATTCACCATAATTTACACTCGAAAAAATAAAAACGGGTGTTCGTAATTCTGTGATAGTGAACGACACTCCTTCGCTGCAGAATGAACCAATGAAACTGCATGTTTTTTTTTTTTCTGTTTTGTTTTTTTTTTCCCCCCTTCTTGAATAGAAGTACAGTTTGTTAAAGTACATCCCGTACTCGATCCACAAAGCGAATAACCGCTTGGTATTTGACCATTACCGCTTTAATATGCTGCAGTTAACGAAAGGATCACATATTAAAATTTACTGATTATATATTAAAAACTTAGTAATTATATACAGGGATTTAGCAACAAAAATTATGTCTATTGGTCATATTTCCTGTTTTGTAACACTGGTTGTCAGGAAGATACTTCTAGGACATTCTGTACGAGCCCACATTTTTTTTTTCCCTTTAATCACATTTTATTTATAAATCTTAAGCATGCTGTTCATTGTTTTGGAACTACTGTGGCAAAAACATCTAATACTTCAGAGTAAAATAGATTTTGTCCAGTGGAAACCCTTTCTTATGGAACTCACCTATTCATTCTCTTTGGTGTTTAGTTCTAATAAATAGAAGCATCAGGGTCATAAAATGTATGTTCTAATTACTAGCTGAAAGGGCTTGCTTGAAAGTTCTCGATTATTTATGTTGAGGGGAAAAGTTTTCTCATATATTCTCACTCCTCATTATTATTTTATCTCCTCATAATACACTTCCTCTTTCATTAAATCTATACCATAGAATATACTGGAGAATAAATTTCCACAAAGCTAATGAAGCTTATAGATTGTTGTTAAATAAAAAATATAGCGTTTTGGGAAAATTCCAGAACTTAAAATTTTACAATGAAATTTCATATTTTACATTCAATTATGTCACATATGTAATATTTTTGTTAAAAAAAATCTTTTCTACTTTCTCTAACCCATATATATGATAAAGAAAGCATTGTTTTTGGTTCACGTTTTCAAAACTGAATTTTTGTTATTACCACTTTCTGAGGTCTCCTGAACCGAACCCAAAAATTATGTTTTAAGCGGTTGGTCTGTGTGTATCTGTGATTCTGTCTGTGCGTCTCTATGTGTGTCTGTTATAAGCATATCTCCAAGAACAATTAGTAGCAGGAAGTCCAAATTTGATATTCTAAATTTGTATCATATAGTGATGCTACACTAAACTTTTCTTTGAGATCAAGCAAATAGTTCGAGTACAGGGACATCCAAGAGTATTCAAATACATTACACAGGCCTGGGAAATTATACTTTTATTTATTTATTTTTATTTTTATTTATTATTATTTTATTTTATTTTTACTTATTTATTTATTTTATTTCTTACTATTATTATTTTTTATTTATTTATTTATTATTATTATTATTTTTTTACTGGGCTGGGTGTTTCTAATGTGTTTTGATTCGCGGAATTCAGAAATGCTTGTCTTTTCGTCCTTTCAAGTAAGGATTTTTCACGAAGTAAGGATGAAGATCGGAAAATGCCCCATAGGGGCTGTAATAAATTCGAAATTATTTATATATAAAATACATTAAAAAAGGCTATTATTATCTTTTAAATGTGTTTCTTTACGTAGAAAATCCAATTAGAACTTTTTTTTTTCCCCTTGTGCACGGCTTGATGGGCTTAACGGCCCTCTTCACTTACCGTCGCCGGAAGCCCGAGCCAAAGTTATTCTATGGGGAAATTTTCTTTACAAATAACTTATTAACTAATACATATTTTGAAATTCTGTTTTCACATTCAGAAAATTCCCAACTGTTAAATTGACGGACCTTTTTCAAAAATGTTTTTATTTTTTATTTTTAATATTTTATTTTGAAATTGCAAAATGAAAAAAATTCACATATTGAAAATTCGTATTTTTCAGCTTCAAAATAAAATATAAATAATTAAACAAATAATTTTTTTAAAAGAGGTCCGTCCATTTAACAGTTGGGAATTTTCTGAATGTGAAAACAAAATTTAAAAATATGTATCAGTTAATAAGTTATTTGTAAAGAAAAATTTCCCATAGAATAACATTAGCTTCGGCTTCTGGCGGAGGTGAGTGAAGAGGGCCCTAAAGGGGGAGGGGGGATTCTCTATGCAGCATCCAACAATAAACTGCTAACACGTTAACTATCCATCGTCCCTGATGCCTCCTCTATATTTATTTGATATCTTGATGAAATAATGTCTTGATGTCTTGATGATCTTTGTTCTTCACTCACATCAAAAAGATTTTACGGGAAATAACTTAGATTGGAATTCCTAACGTGGAGCTTTAAGCTCAAAAAATCCCATTTTCTGTCAAAACTGTACGTAGTGGAATTTTTTTAATAGATTTTCCTTAATTAGCTTTTAAAAATACACAAGAAAAACGCATCATCTCGAAAAAAAAAATTTCACTGCAGGCCTTTGTTATGTATATGGAAGAAATTTCTGGTAAGTACAGTGTTACATCTATAAGCTGCCCTAAACAACATCGAATGAATATTGTATTTTAAAAATGCATAAAAGCATGTTTTGTGTAGATTAGGGTATGGAAATCACTCGTTATTCGTTTACAAGGCTACCCAAAATATTTGGATACATTGGGGCTATACTTGAAAATTGCTGGAAGTTTATTTCATTTTGTGATAGGTGTTATTCATGTAAAACGTAATTTAAGTACAGTATTTGATGTGCGTATAGTTTATGGACAATATACAGGGCTACCTAAAATTAAGCGAAATGTTCTTATCTGTTGAATGTAATCGACGGAATGCTTTGTTACATTTTACAGAGCTGCCAACCTAATCCGGCAAATTGTTAACGCCTATTGAAAAACGCCCCTTTTTCTACACCACTTAATTTTTAGAGCAATTTTCTTCAAATGTATCTATGATGAATTAAGTAGAAAAATACTCTAAAAATTAAGTGGTGTAGAAAAAGGGGCGGTACTAACAATTTGCCGGATTAGGTTGGCAGCTCTGATTTTACTATGTCGACGAACACTACTCAGGAAGAAAAATAAATTTTTCATATCCATACTATACATAAAGTATTTTTTGATGCTCTGTTTTCAACTCTGGTTTTTTTTTTATAGTATTACGCTTTAGCGTGTTGTAAATACTAAAGTCCAATTTTTCGCGGTTGGTCTGCATGTATATCTGCTATCAGCATAGCTTAGAAACAAATGAATGAAGGAAATTTAAATTTGGTATTATGAAGTTCGTATTAGGTTGCCACTTTAAAAATTCGATCAAAATTGGCAAGTATATATATATATATATATATATATATATATATACACACACACACCTGCTCAAAAGTTTAGCAAGATTTGCAAACGATCAGTTTTTTTTTTCAATTTATAAACTTATCTCTCGATGAAATGTTTTCAAACATTGAGAATTTAAAAAACTGGGTCTTCCTCATATTTTTCTGTGAAGATTGGTTTAAGACAACATTTAGAGGGCCGGCAAAATTAATAATGTTTGTGATCACCCTGTATCATTAAATGAACGAAATGATCTCTAACTTTAGGATATGTTAATATAGACTCAGTACACATTGTAGATGAATTTGTGTGACGATAGCATGTTAAATAACACAGATATAGTAAACTCTAAAAAAAAATCGTCATGTTTTTTATTTATAATATTAATGTACTTATATTATAATATGTATAATATATAACGTATTTATGTTATATTATATTATATTACAATATATTATATTATGTATACATTAACTAATTTATAATATATAATAATAGTTTTAAACGAAAATTATTCCTACTTTCAGATATGGGAAAAAAAAAAAAAAAACCTTTTGAAACAATATACCGCAATATGATTACAAATATTTTAAATATCTCATAAAATATGAGCATTTTTATGAAAAACGTTTTCATTGCGCATATGCGACAGATAGAAACATTTTTATTACATTGGTTGAAAGCTAGATATATTGGGATATTTCCATCAAAAGTTCATTTGAATAGAGTAAAAATTAAGCAAATTGTCGGCAAAAGAACGAGCTAGATTTTAGGTATTTTCCAAGAATTGAAATTGGGTTTTTCACATGCTGCATATTTAATTTGAAGATCTAATTATTTCAATAACGTTGCAAAAGTTCTTTTTATTAACTCACAAATCTTAGTAAATAAATAAAAGTATGTCAAAGTTACAAGCCTATAAGGGGTTTTCACAAAAAAAAAAAAAAAAAAAAAAAAAATCTTTTTCAACGTGATTGAAATAATTGGATCTTCAAATTAAATATGCAGCGTGCGAAAAACACCTTACGAAATTTCAACTTTGAAAAATACCTAAAATCTATCTCATTCTTTTGCCGACAATTTGCTTAATTCTTAATCTATATAAAGGAACTTTCGACAAAAGTTGTCCAATATATCTAACTTTCGACCTATGTAATAAAAATATTTCTATTGGTCGCACATGCGCAGTGAAAACATTTTTCATAAAAATGCTCATATTTCATGAGATATTTAAGATAATTGTAATCCGATTGCAGTATATTGTTTCAAAAGTATTTTTTCAAAATATCTGAAAGTGGGAATCATTTTCGTTTGAGACTCTGTATATATAAATAAAAACATGCTTTTTTTTTTCTTTCTTTAGTTTTAAAATAAATGCTTATATCTCTGTTATTTAACATGCCATCGTCACACAAATTCATCCACAGATTGTACTAGGTCTATATTAAGATATTCTACAGTTACAGATCATTTCGTTCATTTAATGATACAGAGTGATCAGAAACATTATTGACTTTGTTCAGTTTGTTACCGGTCCCCTAACTGTTGTCTTAAACCAATCTTCACTGAAAAGCATGAGGAAGACCCAGTTCTTTAAATACTCAATGTTTAAAAACTTTTCATCGAGAGATAAGTTTCTAAATTGAAAAAAAAAAAAAAAAAAAAAAAAAAAAACTGATCGTTTGCAAATCTTGCTAAACTTTTGAGCAGGAGAGTATATAAATATATATATATTAAGTAAATAAATGTAGGTACTATAATTGAACAGGATTTATAAGGAGGTAAAACGTGATTTCACATAACCCTGTATATCTCAAACAAACAAACAAAAAAAAAAAAAAAAAAAAAAAATATTTTTGATTTAAAATAATTACCTAGAGTGCAATTTCTGGAATTTTAGAAATTCGGACCCCCAAGGGAAGGAGAACAAAGCGTGATTTCATGCGGAACACTTGATTTCAAATAACCTTTTATATCTCAAACAATCAATCAAACAAACCAGAAAAAAAAAAAAAAAAAAAAGTATCCTCATGATCTTTATTTTAGAATATAAGAAACATGAATACCTAAAAAACAACTTTTGGAATTTTGGGTATTCGGCTCCCAATGGGGAAGAGGAGGCAAAACAACGGAGATTCACATGTGCCAAAAAGTGATAAGTTGAACGCCCTTCTATTATCAGTTTACAACTAGTGCATCAGAAAAAAAACGCACAACAAGATAGAAAAAAAAGAAATCTGCTTATGCGGTCAGTTTTCAGTTCGAGATGGGGGCGGTGTATATTTTCCGCAATCTCTATGTTTAGATTGTTCTTTGAGCAGTGATGCCAGATGGTTGAAAATTATTTCCCCAAACAGGACTTTTTCCCCAATCAGGGTTTTTTTTTTTTTTTTTTTTCCGAAAAAATCCCAACTTGATTTCTACTAAAAAGGGAAAATAAAATTTTTTTCAAAAAGAAAATAGCAAGCAGATCTCAGATTTTTCCCCAAATGAAGGCAATTTTTCAAAAAAAAAAATCCCCAAATACAAAAATATATTATAATCCCTTCTAATCAGTTGGTGCTGTTGGCAACGCACGGAGAGGCAACTGTAGAAGTTAAAAATCGAACATCGGAATACAACTTATTGTTATTAAGAACAGAAAAATTAATAAATTAATATAAAATAATCCTATAATATATTGTATATGTGTAAAATTATACAGAAATTGTAATATGTAATTTTAATATAATTTTTAATAAAACTCAAATTTTGTGATGTTCCACTCAAAACTCGAAATGTCCCTACACTGACGATAAAAGTCCCTACTTTAGTGAATAACACGAAGTAATATTTAATAGGAGAAGAAGGTCCAATGGGAGAAAGCTTTGAAACTGTGATCTAAATTTTTGGTAAATATTGAGGGCGCCACTTGTCATTACTCCCTATCTCGGGGCGGATATATCGTTATTTTCAATAGAATTTCAATACATTTTAAATTTTTAATTTTAAGCAATTTAATTTTTTTGTAAGTGCTTAAAACTGCATAATTCAGATGTTTTGAAATAAATGCTTCGTTCCTAGTTGTAAAACAGGCTATGATAGTGATAAGAAAAAAAAAAAAAGCCCTAGGAGAGGTCAAATTTATACGTCAAATATACTAATAATGAAAAATTATAAGACATCCATAATAATCTACATTTTCAAACGACACATGCAAACGATCTCCATTCTCCTTTCTCCCAATTGCCTGTTTTCGCTAGCTTCGGTTCATAAAGATCGTCATTTTTTAAAAGCTCTCTTTCAAAGTAAAATTAGCATAAAATCGCTCTTAAAAAAAACATGTTGCGTAGAATACTCTATTTAATGAAATTTGCTTGCAATCGAACTTTTTCCAGCTTGATATTATTTTTAAAAAAATAATTAAAACGAGACATTTCCCCATTGAATAACATTGCGGAAGCTGGAGATAAGGAAGTATTGTACGCTGGCGCCATCTGTAAACATTATAAAACAACATCACAAAATTTCAGCGTTACCTTCTTCTCCTATTAAATATTACTCCGTGGTGAATAACCATGAAAAAATTAGAAACAACAACATAATCCATGCGTAGTTCCTTGAAATTTCTTACAAAATTACCAAAAAGTCCCTATGAATTTAAAATTTGTCCCTACATCAGGAATAAAGCTATTGAAAGTCCCTAGTCGTAGGGATAAATCATTACGTTGCTAACATTGACAGAAGTTGAACTCCCCAGATTTGTCCCCAAAAATTATAGAATTCCCCAAAAAAGTCCCCACAAACAATTGGTCCCCAAAATTGTCACCAGAAGCCTCGAAATTTCACCCAAACGGGGACAAAATCCCCAATCTGGCATCACTGTGAATAATTCACCATAATTTACACTCGAAAAAATAAAAACGGTAACTCTCTGATAGCGAACGACACTCCTTCGCTGCAGAATGAACCAATGAAACTGCATGTTTTTTTTTGTTTTTTTTCCTTCTTGTATAGGAGTACAGATTTGTCCCCCAAAATTATAGAATTCCCCAAAAAAGTCCCCACAAACATTTGGTCCCCAAAATTCTCCCCAGAAGCCTCAAAAATCCCCCAAAATGGGGACAAAACCCCCAATCTGGCATCACTGTCTTTGAGTGAATCAGTGAATTAAAATGTCGTTGATTAAATGGAAGGTCCTTGAACGGGTAAAATATTGGACTTGAAATTATTACAGTTTTCTTCACAAAATGCTTGGCTTCGACGCGAAACTAATGAACGTTGAAGGGTTAAGAACAGTTTAGAGGATCATTTAGTTATTTTTAACACTTTCTAACAAATTTTAGAAGTGTTGATCACTTTGGTTCGTCTGTCAGATTGTACACGTTTTTATATCCATAAATATTTTTAATATATTATAAAACATTTTCTAAATAGATTTACCCATCACATCCTACTATGTCATAAATATTTTTTACATTATTGGGAAATATTGAAAATGCATTTCCACCAGTATCCCGTAATAAATCGAATACTTTTTCCTAATCTGTTAAATAAATAAATAAATAAAATAATGTAATTTAGTATAATATATTACGTTCTATAATAGTATTTCCTCTTATCTTACTTTCTATACACTGAGCCAAAAAAAAATATACCCCCTTCATCTAGAATGAATAAGTGGGCATTTTCTAAACCCCTTAACTAGAAGTATAGATTTCTGAGCTGTGTGCATAAGGCACGCCAATAAACTGAATAGACGAAATGATCGAGAATTTCTAGTCTATATATTTCTAGATGATAAAACAATATTCTGAATCTTTTGTATGACGAGAAATTTTCTCTTAATTATCTAGAATTGGGTCATAAACTATGATTATAGTTTCTCAAACCCGCCTCTTGTGTTCGCATTTATTTGGAGATATTTTCAAATAGGTTTGACCTCGATAATATAGACAAACTCTGCAAAATTCAAATAGGGGATTCTAGAACGCGCTTTCAAAGGGGACTAGAATTTTTAAGGATGAAACGGAACTATTTTTTTTAGAGCCACAATTTAGATTCTAGATGTCAGTTACAGATTTTTTTTCTCAGTGTATTATTACATTTTATATTTCCTCTGAAAATATTAAATTGTTTTCGTATGCTTAGCGCATGGTATAAAAATGTTGAAATTAGCTTATAAGAAATAGGCTTTTTAGATGTTTAGATATAAGGTATGTAAATTATTTTGTGAATCCTCGTATACAAACTGATTGTGCTACATGTACGACTTTTAATAGTAATTATTCTAAAGTATACCTGAAAAACCTGACTAACATATATATGTTTTATGAAATACTAAAATTATCTATGGATATAAAAACGCGTATAGACACATGGGTGAACCCAAATGATAAGCTCTTCTAAAATATGTTGTAAGTGTTAAAAATAACTAAATTATAAAGTATGAAAGGTTAAGTCATATCACCAATAGTAGTAATAATAATAATAATAATAATAATAACACCAAAAATTAAAAGCTCAGAATTATTCTATTGATGTTCCCATGTCTGCAACTTCTAATAATTTAATTTTACGTTTTACATAATATTAATATGTCATTTGCCTGTTTATTTGTTTCAAAGAATAGTATCATTTGTTTAAATTTAGAATTCTTGGAGGATTTTTCTAGAATTCTACTTTCAATATATTATCGCATTCATTGATAGTATTAGAATTTATAATCTTCTGACTACTATAGTTGATAAAGATTCGCCGTCACATTAGTTCATTATTTATATTACGAGGGAGAATTTTATATTATATTTAACCCGCATTCTGCTTTTCTTTTCGCATTACAAAGCATTTCTTTAATTAAATCGATAGAGTAGCACATAGCTATAATGAATAAATTTCTCTGGAATACTTCACTGACAAAGCTCATATGTCTAAAACGATTTTGAAATTACAAGGGAAGTTTTCAAAAACAAAAACTCCAATAATTTTCATTTCTTTATTATAAATGGATTCTCAGCAATCAACTATTTTCAATACCAAGTTTTATATTCAGTAATTTTTGCATTACTATTTTGTAGATATGTGCTACAAATAATTAATGAAGATTAACATTATTGCGTACTCGGGGTTCCTGAATTGTTTGTGAATGAAAGACGAATCTTGCAGAGGCTTAAAAGTTCACTTACAGGATATTCCATAAGATTACAATTCTGTCGAACAATTATCAACAGAATTAATAAGTTTCAACTGAAAACACAGCTTAAATAACAGCTGACAACATAAAACTCACAGCATAAACTGTACGAAAGCATTAACGCACAGCAACACACTGTAATTGGTAGCAGAGGCTTGATCAAGCAGATTTCTTCACATCAAGCCGCTTGGCGTGAAAACTGAACTCAATGGTCAGAACGGGATCCCTTTTATAGACTTCTATAAATCCAGAATTTTCCAGTAACTTCCGAAATAATCGAGTTAGAGCTTAGATAATAGCTATATCGATAATAAATATTTCCCCGCCGATGTCGCCAAAAAGTAGCCAAGGAGTAATAAAATCGTCAAATTTGTCGCCAAGGCCATTACCTGCCGTGATGAAGGTTTTTAAAGAATATTTAAAGGAAAATAAGATATTTTAACGGCAAATCACGCTAGAAATGTAGAAAATTAATATTTAATAACTTGACCAAGCCTCTTTGGATGAAATTACATAAAAATACTTACTATTATTTACAAATTAAAAATTTTAAAAAAGATAAAAGTGGTATTCAAGTCATTGGTATTCAAAATAAAATCACTGGGTCAGTTTCTTAGACAACTGGGTTTCTTCTATATCTTGCTTCGGGTTGGGGAGCACAGGTTATTAGTGCTTGCTTAGAACCCTGTTATAAAGACACTAATTTTTTTATAAATATTATTACATGAACTATTAAAACCTACGGCTTTGTGAACACGATTATAAAACTAGAAATGTCGGTGTTATTCTATATTTTACGCACCTTATTATTATAATTATAAATATAATAATATTGTATGTGAAAATATTTTTACTTTCCGAACACTATAGTGAGGAAAGCGTTAAGGAAAGCGTGAGGAATGTTCAGTAGCGTTAAATGAAACATCGTGTAATATATGGAGAAAAATACTCAAACACTCTATTATGGTTTTCTCTGTTTTGTTTGTTTAACAACTCTTCTTTCTTTACTTTGTCTACAAAACTGTTAATTACTCAATGCTCGGAAAGTCGAGTGGAGTCATTCCAGATTTTTATTGTTGTAGCCCTTGAATGATAGGGTTTCTCTCGGAATCATTGTATATATCATTTGCAAAATAAATAGAGTGATTTGTTTTGGAACTTATCATTATAGAGATATTTCATTACTGAATTTTTAGCAACATATATTTCACAGGAGGACAATAACACCAATCCTCTGGTTTTATTGTCCTCTAATCATCTAACCATACTGATAGAGGATAATCATACCAAATACAAATTTCAAAAAACACCTTATCCGCGATTTTCACAAAAATCATTTGAGCCATTTCTAGAAAAGACTAGATTTCTGCATATTTTACCCCCATGTAAAGTGCGGATTACGGGTAAACGCTCATTTTAATGAAGATGAATATACTTCAGAATCAACTGACATCTCAAAAAAACCTTAACCTGATATTTCTATTAAAATTGCTAGGTCATTTTCCTAGACAACTGGGTTTCTTCTATATCTTGCCTCGGGTCGGGGAGCACAGGTTATAAGCGAACACTGATTTTCTTAAGAGGGAGTCAGATAAATCAAATCGGTTTGGCATCTTTAAAAAAAAAAAAAAAAAAAAAAAGAACTTAATCTAACATTTTTATCGAAATCATTAGAACCATTTTCGAGAAATCCAGAACTATACACGACATGAACCCGTTAAAAGGCTAAACGAGATATTTTGAACGAATTCTGGGTGTTCATAAAGATAAAAGAACATATTGTTTCTGACCAAAAAAAAAAAAGGTAATACAATAAATCAAAAGCTATTTAAAGGATTTTTTATTAATTTAATAATTATTAATTAATCGTTTTGATAAACTGAAAATAATTGTAGTGATTTATTGCAATAAATCATTATCAGAACTATGCAGAAACTTTCTTTATATTTGTAATTTTTTAGAGGTTTCTGACATTCTTTTTTCTCTGTCTCTTTCTTTTTATACTTTCTTCTATATTCAATAGAAGAAAGTATTGGATTCGTAAAAATTTTCGACTTTGTTTTTCGGTGAATTTACACGTACAAGACTTCCAGAACACGATTTAACCATTTTTAGAAAATGTCTGTCTGTGTGAGCGACAAAAAAATTGTGGCGACTGTATCTCAGGAACTACTGCACAGAATTGCATATAATTTTATATGTAGATGCACCTTGACCTAAATTTGTGCCTATCAACTGCCCAAAAGTGGCGCTGCTATGCAGCGATTTCCCCAATTTAAGAGAAGGCTATATCTCAGGAACGACTGCACAAAAATACATATAAAGTCATATATAGATGCAACTTGATATAAATTAGTGCCTATCAACTTTTGATGTCAACAGCTCAATAGGTGGCGCTACTATGCAGTGATTTCCAGAATTTAAGGTAAGAGTCAGGAACTACTGCATAAAAATGCATATAAATTTATATGTAGATGCATCTTGATATATGTTAGTGCCTGTCAGTTTTTGGGGTCAACTGCCCAACAGGTGGCGCTGCTGTGCAGCGATTTTCATAATTTGAGGAAGGGTTATATCTCAGGAACTACTGCGTAAAATTGCAGAAAAATTTATATGTGGATGCACCTTGACATAAGTTACTGCGAATCAACTTTTGGTACTAATTGCTCAACAGGTGGAGCTTCTATACAGCGATTTCTTCAGTTTAAGGGAAGACTGTATTTCAGGATCTAATGCGTAAAATCAAACAACACTTGATATGTGAGAAAGCCATTATGAGACATTATGCCGATTCAATTTGGATGTATATCTACTAATAGGTTGCACTGCTGTAGTGCAGTTTTTCCCGAGAACGAGTATGCTATGTTTCAATTTCTATGGCATTTAACTGTACGAAACTTGATACATGAGATAACCATTATGAAAACGCACTTTTTAAGATGTTAGTTAAACTGTGTTTGTTTGGATATTTAATGTTAGTTTTCTTTAAGATGAAAAATCGTCTGCATTCATCATGGTACATAATAGTTTTTGCAAATTATTTGAACAGAATGAATTTATAAATAGGAAAATATAGAAGAAAGTTTTGTGGTGGCCACATCATGCTAGTTGTAATAAATTTACTTAAAATGAATTTTCGAAAATTTAAGTTTTATTTTACGTCTAAAACTGTTTGTAAAACTTTGAACTAAAACTGCATGTGATGGAGTTATATTAGGGAAAGTTATCAACTCTACAGATTTTTAAAATTCCAATAATTTTTAATAAACATATTCTCTTTATTTACTATCGGAAATCGTGTAACTAAATAAGATGATGATAACTTTACAGAAATAGTGATATGAAAAAATTCCAAGTATTGGAATCTCTGTAGGGAAGACCGGGGCACAGTGGACCACTT
This sequence comes from Salticus scenicus, assembly GCA_963930645.1. Classification (NCBI taxonomy): domain Eukaryota; kingdom Metazoa; phylum Arthropoda; class Arachnida; order Araneae; family Salticidae; genus Salticus; species Salticus scenicus. The sequence goes on from OZ005655.1 coordinate 281,369,016, forward strand.
TTACACTCTTAATTTTTTCACCAAAAAAACAGAAAAGCAATGTACTTGAAAAAAAAAAAAAAAAAGGAAACAATCTCTAAGCCCTTATTGACATGTCTTAATTTTTTTTATAACAATATTCCCAATACATTATGAATGAAAAAATAAATTGTGAGCACTCACAAAGGGGGCCACTGTGCCCCATCACCGGGGTACAGTGGACCAGCCTCTTTTTAGTTTATAAATACAAATTACTTTTTTTTTTTTTTCCTCTAAAATTAGTTTCTTATACTATTCTAGTCTAAATAACATAATTCAAGTATTTTCATGAAATAAAATAAACAAAATTAAATTATGATAAACAAATAAGAAATCAAATCTTAGTTAAAAAATTTATTAAGTTAAAATAGATATTGTTTGCTATTCTTTTATTAATGTTATATAAATTAAATCTTTTTTTTTTTTTTTTTTTTTATTCAGATATTAATAGATATTATACTACTATGCAAGTATTTAATATTTTTTTAAAGTATTTTGAGATATAATTAATTTACATTATATTTGTAGGATAAATTTAACTAAAATATATTAAGGTGCTACTTTTGCTTTTCACATGTGATTTGTAAAAACAACAATAATAATAAATTTATTCCTACTATTAATTAAATTAGATATTTTTTCTTTTATTAATGCTATATAATTCAAATAGTTAATAAATTTAGATATTAATAATAATTATATTAAAATACAAATAGGTATTCTTTTCAGAAATTTATTATTTTTTTTATTTTATTATAAAATTAAGATATTTATTACTTTAAATATTAATATTGGGTTGTTCGATAAATAATGTCGTCTTTTTTTTTTTTCATGCTTTTCAAAATGAATTTATTTATATTAACAACAAACATTAATCAATGATATATTGACCATTTTGTTGGATGATCTTTCGCCATCTTTCGGTAAGTTGAAAAATTCCACGTTCGAAGAAGCCTTGATTTTTAGAAGCGAAGGTTAAAAAGAACGACATTATCTATCGAACAACCCAATACATTACATTATATTTGTATCTATAAATTTACTAAAACAAATATAAGTATTAAGTCTAATCTGTACTTTAAGCAACATTGCAATGTGGTTCACTGTGCCCCATGCCAGAGTAAAACAAACAATAATAATAAAATAATATATAGATTATAAATATGCTAATAATTTTTAGGAATTTTAAAACAGCAATATCTTGTCTTCTTTTAACAGCTATATAGTATTTATAGTCACTAGTTCAATCTTTATAAAATTATAAAAACTTCAATGAGGAAAAATTACTTTGAGCAGCTCAAAACATAAAAACTGCTCAAAATGGTTATCTTACTATTTCCCATGTGGTTTTTTTGGCTGCATACAACTAGTACCATGAGTATCCATATGAACTAAAAGAGTTAAATATTAATAGATTTAAATAGGCGTGGTCAACTGTACCCCGTTCTTCACTATATATAAAAGTAATATAAAATTTATAGCTTAAGTTCTTTTCACCCTTCTTTCTCTAATTTTTACTCTCAGTCTCTGGGGGACAAAAGAACTCAGCTCGAAGTCTGAACAGCACAAACCAATGTTTTCAACACAAATTTTGCCATGTCCCTATATTGATAATAAAAATCCCTACTTTAATTCTGAGGATGTCCGTAGGATGCTTTTATCTTCAGGATATCCTGAGAATATCTTGTGAAGAAAAGGTACCTCGAAAATGTTCCTACTCCAACCCTACATACTGAAGAGAACTGCTAAAAGTCTCTATGCGTAGGGACAAATCCCTCCATTTGGCAATACTGATACAAACAAAACTGAATCGGGAGAGGGCATTTTCTTTTTATACTCTAGGAGATAGTTTGGCGAGGATTAAAAATAAAACGGTGCGAGAAACGCTTATCTCATTCTAGAAAATTACAGAAACTCGGCTTCTATTGAATTCAGGACATCTAGATTTTTCTAACCGTAAACTACAATCTTTCGTCAACTTTGATCACCAGTTTGCCAAATTTGTCGCCAAGTTTATTGCCAAGGCCGATCTCCCTACATATTAATGGTGCGATTTTACTTTCCTCTTGCATAGTGTAAAACTCTCTTTTCTGAAACAGCAATTCAAATGCATAAAAAGTGTATTTAATCCTTTGCAAATCTTGATCACAATAACATACTCATAGGAAAAACATGATCGGCAATTTTGTTTTATAATTTTCCAATAAGTGCCATTTCAATAATAACAAATGAAATAATTTGTGCGATTCTTGGGATAATAACCTATAACATGCCTACCAATTTATATCTTAATCGAATGTAGAGTTTAGACACTATCTCATTTCAATTATTTTGAATACATTGTTCATAATGATGAACATTCCTTCTTTGTTTTCTAATAAAAAGGGAAAAGAAAACTATAATTCATGTAGTCATCAAAATCTATGCAAATCGGGCAATGGTGACTATAAGTTGCCTACCAATTTTTGCCTCAATCGAATAAGGTTTGTAGACGCTATTACACTTCAAATAATTTGAATCCATGGGTCATAATGATAAATATACATATATGTTTGTGCTCCTCTAAATGAACTCAAATTATAGACTCATTAGAATCTATACAGTTCATGCGACGATGACCAATAACAAGTCTACTAACTTTTAGCTCAAATAAATAAGGCATTTAGACTTCTTTAAATAATTTGAGTCGACAGGCCTTAATGGTAAAATATTTTAATTCGTATCCATGTAAGAAAATTATATGTACTAGATTCATCAAAATCTATGCAGTTCGTGCGATGGTGACCTATAATATACCTAACAAATTTCAGTTCAGTCGATCAAAGCGTTTAGATGTTATCGCATTTACTCACATATATACACATACCTACACGCATACATATAGATACACGCATATATCACCGTAAAAAAGCAAAAATGAACCCAGGAGACCTCAAAACGTATAGATACACCAAAATCTCAAAGTAGAATTTTTTTTTCGCGATTATAATACTTTCCTTACCTAATATATGCTCCGAAATAAAAAAAAAACAGAAATACAAATAGAAAATGTATCTGTTTTCGAAACATAAATGGATGATAAATCTGAAATTGGATATAAAAAGAGAAACACGTGAGTCGGATACATATAAATTGAATTAAATGTGTCACTCCACTTCAGCTGTGTTCTTATCTCTCCAGTAAATGGAGAACAGACTCGCAGTCCCGGAAAATGCACAAAACCTGTCTCGATTTTGACATGAAGCATTTTCTCATGCTCTTCATCTCGACGTTTTCTGGGTGTTGCAGTAAATCACTGAAATGGAAGGTGAATGTTGCTGAATATATAAAAATGATAATATATAAAACATTAAACGAGGTCATTTTTTTTTTTTTTGCAAAGCGTGCTATATTTAATATATATTAAATTTAGCATGCGTATATTTATAAAATACACACACATATATGTATAAATATACTATATATTAACTATAGTATGTACAGTGGGTGATAAAATTATTAGAATTATTTTTTTATTTTAAAACCCTATAAGCATTAAGCCCGTCTTTTTCCGGCATGCACAGTCAAAATAAAAGGCTGGTGCAGCTAAATTTTGAAATATATGTTGTTGTTTTTCAAGAATATAAGATTAATAAACATGTGTAGTATACAGTGTTAAATTCTCATATTTATACTGTGCATAGTATTAATTTTATGAATCATTAAACAGATATACCGAAAAACAGATAACGCTGAAAGGGTTAATATTTGTTCGATTTTTGACATTTTTTTCGAACCACAAATTGAAGAAAAGCGAAAGTACTCTGGATCAAGCTGTATCATAAAAAACTACAAATGACTCTTTAAAACATTATTGCACATACTATGTGCAATACTTGTATTTCTTTGGTGCGGAAATTGTGCAATTATTTTGGCAGATATAAATAAATAAATATATATATATATATTTATTGTTAACTTTTTGCTTATACCTAGAACGGATTTCCATAAAATTTTACTAAACTTGCAGGAAAACTGAGAAAGCATCAGAGAAACATTATTCTGAAAAATAATATTAACACGTGTAATATTCGTTGAGATATGAGCAATTTTAGTAAATATTATTTTAATGCACATAAGCGTAAGATAGAAAAATTCTTATTGCACAAGTTGAAAGCTAGATATATTGAGCATATTTTGCGAAAAGCTCATTTTTATAGATTAAAATTTAAGCAAATTATCGGCAAAAGCATGAGCTAGATTTTAGGTATTTTTCAAAGTTGAAATTTCATAAGATGTTTTTCGAAAGCACGTATTTAATTTGAAGATACAATTATTTCAATCAAATTGAAAAAGGAGTTTTTCACACACACACACACACACACAAAAAAAAAACTTTTGTAATGTGATTGAAATAATTGGATCACCAAATTAAATACACAACATGTGTAAAACCCCATATGAAATTTTAATTAAAAAAAATACCTAAAATCTAGCTCGCTCTTCCAAGCCTAACCTATTTTTCAATATTATTATAAAAGAAGATAATTTCATGTGAGAGAGAGAGCTGTTTATCTTGAGAAATAGGAGAAATAAACAATGAAGACAAACTCACATCCTTATGAATCCAAACAAGCATCCAGTTTTGACACAGGTGTACTATATTTTAAAAGAATTTTCAAAAGACAAAAAACAGAAAGAGAGAAAATATTAAGAATCAGAATCAAATATTGCCTATATGAGTAAAATGTTGTCAGTTTGTCCACAGTTTATATCTCGAATTTCTCTTAAAATGAAAGCTTCTAAAAAAGGACGTAATAAATTCACACACATACAAAAAAAAGGGAAATCAGCTGATCTAAGTACAATAGCATAAGGCGCTCTTTAAAATGTTTCAAATCAGATTAAATTAATTTTTTTTTTTACCGTTTTCCTCCTTCACCTTCCGGTTCCAAGCCTCACCTATTTTTCAATGTTATTATAAAAAGAAGAGAATTTCATGTGAGAGAGAGCGCTGTTTAACTTGAGAAATAAGAGATATGAACTGTGAAGACAAACTCACCTCTGTATGAACCCAAACAAGCATCCAATTTTTAATTAGGTGTAATATTTGTTAAAAGAATTTTGAAAAAAAAAGAAACATGGAAAATAATAAGAATCTAAATCGAATTTTGCCTATATGAGTAAAGTATAGTCAGTTTGTCCACAATTTATATCTCGAATTTCTCTTAACTTCAAAGCTTCTAAAATACGAGGTAACAAATTCACATGCACACACACACAAAAAAAAAAAAAAAAAAAAAAAAAAAAAATCTGATCTAAGTACAATAGCATAAGGCAATCTCTTTAAAAAGTTTCAAATCAGATTAGATTAAATTTTTTTTTACCGGCTTCCTCCTTCCCCTTCCGGTTCCGAGCCTCACCTTCTTTTCAATGATATTATAAAAATTAGAGAATTTCATGTGAGAGAGAGCGCTGTTTAACTTAAGAAATAAGAGATACAAACTGTGAAGACAAACTCACATCTTTATGAATCAAAAGAAGCATCCAATTTTTATTTTACTGTAATATTTGTTAAAAGAATTTTGAAAAAAAAAAGAAAGAAAGAAAATATTAAGAATCTGAATCGAATTTTGCCTATATGTGTAAAATCTAGTCAGTTTGACCACAGTTTATATCTCCAATTTCTCTTAATTTGAAAGCTTCTAAAATTCGACGTAAAAATTCACATACACTCACACACACACAAAAAAACAAAATCTTCTTATCTAAGTTGAATAGCATAAGGCACTCTCTCTTTAAAAAGTTTCAAATTCAGATTAAAAAAAATTTTATATTACCGGCTTCCCCCTTCCCCTTCCGGTTCCAAGCCTCACCTATTTTTCAAAGTTATTATCAAAAGAAGAGAATTTCATATGAGACAGGGCGCTGTTTAACTTTAGAAATAAGAGATATAAACTGTGAAGACAAACTCACATCTTTATGAATCCAAAGAAGCATCCAATTTTTAGTTAGGTGTAATATTTGTTAAAAGAATTTTGAAAAAAAAAAAGAAAGAAAGAAAATATTAAGGATCTGAATCGAATTTTGCCTATATGAGTAAAATGTATTCAGTTTGTCCACAGTTTTTATTTCGAATTTCTCTTAATTTGGAAGCTTCTATGAAAGGACGTAACAACATCTCACACATAAACACACACATACAAAAAAAAAAAAAAAAAAAAAAAAAAAGGAAATCAGCTGATCTAAGTACAATAGCATAAGGCACTCTCTCTTTAAAAAGTTTCAAATCAGATTAAATTAATTTTTTTTTTTTTTTTACCGTTTTCCTCCTTCACCTTCCGGTTCCAAGCCTCGCCTATTTTTCAATGTTATTATAAAAAGAAGGGAATTTCATGTGAGAGAGAGTGCTGTTTAACTTGAGAAATAAGAGATATAAACTGTGAAGACAAACTCACATCTTTATGAATCAAAAGAAGCATCCAATTTTTAATTTACTGTAACATTTGTTAAAAGAATTTTGAAAAAAAAAAGAAAGAAAGAAAATATTAAGAATCTGAATCGAATTTTGCCTATATGTGTAAAATGTAGTCCGTTTGCCCACAGTTTATATCTCGAATTTCTCTTAATTTGAAAGCTGCTAAAATTCGACGTAAAAATTCACATACAATCACACACACACAAAAAAAACAAAATCTTCTTATCTAAGTTGAATAGCATAAGGCACTCTCTCTTTAAAAAGTTTCGAATCGGATTAAATTAAAATTTTTCTTAACCGGCTTCCTCCTCCCCTTTCCGGTTCCAAGCCTCACCTATTTTTCAATATTATTATCAAAAGAAGAGAATTTCATGTGAAAGAGAGAGCGCTGTTGAACTTGAGAAATAGGAAATATAAACTGTGAAGACAAACTCACATTTTTATGAATCTACAGAAGGTTTCAATTTTTAATTAGGTGTAATATTTGTTAAAAGAATTTTGAAAAAAAAAAGAAAGAAAGAAAGAAAATATTAAGAATCTGAATCGAATTTTGCCTATATGAGTAAAATGAAGTCAGTTTGTCCACAGTTTATATCAGCGAAAAACACACCCACACACAGAAAAAAAATAAAATAAAATAAAATAAAATAAAAAGAAAGGAAGAATAAGAAAAGAAAATCTGCTGATCTAAGTACAATAGCATCAGCCACTCTCTCATTAAAAATTTTCAAATCGGATTAAATTAAATTTTTTTTTACCGGCTTCCTCCTTCCCCTTCCGGTTCCAACCCTTACATGTTTTTGAATATTATTAGCAAAAGAAGAGAATTTCATGTGATAGAGAGCGCTGTTGAACTTGAGAAATAGGAGATATAAGCTGTGAAGACAAACTCACATCTTTATGAATCTAAAGAAGCATTCAAATTTTAATTAGATGTAACATTTGTCAAAAAAGAATTTTGAAAAGAAAGAAAGAAAATATTAAGAATCTTAATCGAATTTTGCCTATATGGCTAAAATGTAGTCAGTTTGTCCACAGTTTATATCTCGAATGTCTCCTCATTTCAAAGCTTCTAAAATACGAAGTAACAAATTCACACATATAAAAACACACACACACACACAAAAAGAAAATCTGCTGGTCTAAATACAATAGCATCAGCCACTCTCTCTTTAAAAAGTTTCAAATCGGATTAAATTAAAATTTTTCTTAACCGGCTTCCTCCTCTCTCTTCCGGTTCCAAGCCTCATCTATTTTTCTATATTATTATCAGAAGAAGAGAATTTCATTTGAGAGAGAGAGCGCTGTTTAACTTGAGAAATAGGACATATAAACTGTGAAGACAAACTAACACCTTTATGAATCCAAAGAAGCATCCAATTTTGAATTAGGTGTAATATTTGTTAAAAGAATTTTGAAAGAAAAAAAAAATGAAAGAAAATATTAAGAATCTGAATAGAATTTTGCCTCTATGAGTAAAATGTAGTCAGTTTGTCCACAGTTTATATCTCGAATTCCTCTTCATCTGAAAGCTTCTATGAAAGGACGTAACAAATTCCCACACATAAACACACGCATAAAAAAAAAAAAAAAAAAAAAAAAGGAAATCAGCTGAACTAGTTACAATAGCATCAGCCACTCTCTCATTAAAAAGTTTCAAATCGGATTAAATTAAATTTTTTTTTACCGGCTTCCTCCTTCCCCTTCCGGTTCCAAGCCTTACCTATTTTTGAATATTATTAGCAAAAGAAGAGAATTTCATGTGATAGAGAGCGCTGTTGAACTTGAGAAATAGGAGATATAAACTGTGAAGACAAACTCACATCTTTATGAATCTAAAGAAGCATTCAAATTTTAATTAGATGTAACATTTGTCAAAAAAGAATTTTGAAAAGAAAGAAAGAAAATATTAAGAATCTTAATCGAATTTTGCCTATATGGCTAAAATGTAGTCAGTTTGTCCACAGTTTATATCTCGAATGTCTCCTCATTTCAAAGCTTCTAAAATACGAAGTAACAAATTCACACATATAAATACACACACACACACACAAAAAGAAAATCTGCTGGTCTAAATACAATAGCATCAGCCACTCTCTCTTAAAAAAGTTTCAAATCGGATTAAATTAAAATTTTTCTTAACCGGCTTCCTCCTCTCTCTTCCGGTTCCAAGCCTCATCTATTTTTCTATATTATTATCAGAAGAAGAGAATTTCATTTGAGAGAGAGAGCGCTGTTTAACTTGAGAAATAGGACGTATAAACTGTGAAGACAAACTAACACCTTTATGAATCCAAAGAAGCATCCAATTTTGAATTAGGTGTAATATTTGTTAAAAGAATTTTGAAAGAAAAAAAAAATGAAAGAAAATATTAAGAATCTGAATCGAATTTTGCCTATATGAGTAAAATGTAGTCAGTTTGTCCACAGTTTATATCTCGAATTCCTCTCCATCTGAAAGCTTCTATGAAAGGACGTAACAAATTCCCACACATAAACACACGCATAAAAAAAAAAAAAAAAAAAAAAAAGGAAATCAGCTGAACTAGTTACAATAGCATCAGCCACTCTCTCATTAAAAAGTTTCAAATCGGATTAATCGAATTTTGCCTATATGAGTAAAATATAGTCTGTTTGTCCACAATTTATATCTCGAATTTCTCTTAATTTGAAAGCTTCTAAAATACGAGATAACAAATTCACATACACACACACAAGAAAAAAAAATAATCTGATCAAGTACAATAGCATAAGGCACTCTCTCTTTAAAAAGTTTCAAATAAGATTAAATTAAATTTTTTTTACCGGCTTCCTCCTTCCCCTTCCGGTTCCAAGCCTTACCTGTTTTTGAATATTATTAGCAAAAGAAGAGAATTTGATGTGATAGAGAGCGCTGTTTATCTTGAGAAATAGGAGATATAAACTGTGAAGACAAACTCACATCTTTATGAATCTAAAGAAGCATTCAAATTTTAATTAGATGTAATATTTGTCAAAAAAGAATTTTGAAAAGAAAGAAAGAAAATATTAAGAATCTGAATCGAATTTTGCCTATATGAGCAAAATGAAGTCAGTTTGTCCACAGTTTATATCTTGAATTTCCCTTAATTCGAAAGCTTCTAAAATACGATGTAACAAGTTAAGGCTGGTCATCAGTAACCAAAAATTTCGCGTTTGCTCTTCCAGGGAAAAAGTCCCGTTTAGCCTTGAACTGTCATAGGTGCTAGAAAACGATTAGCGCTAACCCCCAAGACATCTGGTAGTGGCTATGACCAGTATTCATTATTTTACCTACTAGGAAGTCTGAACTGAATTATCTTGTAATCTCTCACATTCATTCTTCCACTGAGTTTTTCTGAAACATTTTGGAACTTTCGGATATCTAAATTTGTATCCAAAGCCATGAAATTTTCTCTTTTCACTTACGAAAGATTAAATATAGTTAGATTGACAGTTTCGTCTCTTCTTATAAAGCGATTAAAATATTTAAACTGAAACGATATTTTACTGTAGTTGAAACAGTACGTACAATTTATGTAAAAACAGTTATTTTATTCATTATAGAATCGTAATACGTAAATCTTGCACCTATTATTATTATTATTATTATTATTATTTTTTTTTTTTTCACGAAATTGAAAATAGTTACAGTTTATGTATACAGCACCCGCTGCTTATCAAAGTCACATTCGTTCTGAGCAAAAGTGATTTTATTAAATGGGTATTTTTTTTTTTTTTTTTTTTTTTTACGGAGACCGTTCATGCACTCAAGAAAAGGGTATTATTTACCTGAATTTGGGAAGAAATTTCAAAAGGCATCAAATAAATAGAACTATTAAACGATATTAATTAACTTTTAACTGATAATTATTTGATTGTTTCTTCGAAGTAGGTGAACACATCCGAAATTCAGAGGCGTTTTTCTTAGAGAAATATCGTCAATACTTTGCTAAACATTCAAGCTTTCCTTTAAATTTAAAACCTTTTCGTTTAAGCTTTTTTCTTATTAATTTTATTAGAATAAGAACTAGAAATTGATCTTTTATTAATTAAACATTATAAAAAAACATCACTTGCTAATCAAATTAAACTTGTAATTTATTACTGCGCTTTGAAGAATACATTCCTTAAAATTGTCAGTAAGACAAGTGATGGGCGTGCGTAAATGCCATGTGAAATTTTCGACAAAGAGAGATAACGGAGGGATTGCTGTATTTTATCTTCTATTTTATTCAAAAATAAAGAATCGCATTGTAAATAAAAATTTATTTAGCGTGTATAAATAAGATTTTTGTTGCTGAATAGATATTTTTTTTTTTTTTTTAATTTATTAACCAGTGGCTTTATAAAGGCTGACACACACCCACAGATAGAGTCCTGCATCGGGTCGGGTAACCCGCTTTTGGTTTTCAACAAGTCGGGTCGACTTGAGAACACTTTTCAAAATATTTTTTATAAATATAAATATAAATTTATAGGCATGTTTACAACTATGTAACTAATTTAAACATTCTGCACATACTAGACATGCATCGATTGGTTGTTTGGTTGGAGGATTTCAGGCCGATTGACTCCAGATGTGTCCTAGGCCTATAGGGGGAATGCCCTCCTTTTGGGTCTTTCTAAGGGGTCCTAGCCCGTATTTACGCGTGTTTCGGAGGAAGCCACGGAAAACTCCGAACGGCTAGGTTGATGAGCGCGACCTGGGATCGAACACGACACCTCCCATCTACCAGCTTCAAGCGCAGATCCGCTCGACCGCTGGTGGGCAAACATGTACCGGAGCCATCTACTCGTATCCGCGGATATCTGCCAGAAAAACAGATCCGTATTTCTATCTGGATCTGTTTTCTTTTCTTCAACGGAACTAATATGTATATTTTGTAGAAATTGCATGAAAATTAGAAAAGTATTATAAATCTTTCTCGACTGTTGTTAATATATAAATTAAAGAAATACAAATACAGTATAACCTCACATTTACATTCTGGAAATTGAAAAGATTTCGCAGTTTACAAGGATTTTTTTTTTTTTTTTTTTTTTTTTTAACTTTCTTTTATATTCAGTAGAAGAAAGTATTAGATTCGTAAAAGTTTTCATCTTCCGGTTTTTGATGAATTTGCACGTTTTGAGAGTCCAGAACACGATTTGACTATTTCTAGAAAATATCGTCTGTGTCTCTATCTGTGCGTGACAAAAATTTTGTGGCGACTATATCTTAGGAACTACTGCACATAATTGCATATAAATTTATAAATAAATGAATCTTGACATAAATTAGTGCCTATCATCTTTTGGTGCCCATCGCTCAACAGATAGAGCTACTATACAGTTATTTCCACAATTTAAGGCAATGCTATATCTCAGGAACTACTGCAGAGAATTGCATATAAATTTATAAGTAGATGCACCTTGACATAACCTAGTCCCTATCAACTTTTTATGTCAATTTCTCAACAGGTGGCGCTGCTACACAGCGATTTCCACAATTACAAGGAAAGCTATATCTCAGGTTCTATTGTGTATCATCAAACAAAACTTAATATGTGAGAAGGCGATTATGAGACATTATGCTGACTCAGTTTGAATGCTTGTCGGCCAATAGGTGGCGCTGCTATACTGCAAATTTCTTCGATAACAGGATGGCTATATCTCAACTTCTATGCCATATAGCTGTACGAACCATGATATGTGAGATAACCATTAGAAAAACGCATTGTTTAAGAAGTTATTTATAGACGATAATGGATATTTAGTGTTAGATTTCCCTAAGATGAAAATTATTTGCATTCATCACGTTAAACTTTTTAATAATAGTTTGAATAAATTATTCGCACTTAGTGAATTTGATAGAAAAATATAGAAGAATGTCTTGTGGTGGCCACAACATACTAGTTTTTTTCTTATAATTTACCAACTGTGTGACAATGAAAATTTACTTTATTTTATATCATGTTATATCATTTTACGTTGTTTTGCATGATTTTTAGATGAATAAGTAATGTTGATTTGTTTTTCGGGTTTCGGGTCGGGTTCGGGTTAGATACGTCGGGTTTCGGGTCGCAAAAAATTCTCTGTTGCGGGTTCGGGTCGGTTTTCGGGTTGACGCAATTTTTTTTGTCGGGTTCGGGTGGGACCCGACCCGTGCAGGACTCTACCCACAGACATATATATATATATATATTATATATACTAGCAGACCCGGCCACGCGTTGCTGTGACTAAGTTATACGTTGAATTATACGGCTGTAAACTATTTAGTACAGTCAAATTATTATTTACGAACAAAGACGAAAACGTTGTAGCCGATGTAAAAACCCACAGGGTTCAGATTTGAAACTTAGGTCAAAATTTGGAAGCGATTGATAAAAATTTTCGTAGTGTTGATAATTAAGCACAAATTAATTTTATTGTAGGGTCCTATAAATTTTAATGGAGAAGTGATATATATTATTTCTAATGCTACTTTGGATAAAATTGCTAAAATGACTAATATATAAATTAAATTCTATTAAAATTCTATTAAAATAAAAGTATAAAAGAAACAGACGATTTTAAAATCAATTTTTATGGAGGAGTGAAATATAATATATGCTATAATGGATAATTTTACTATAAAATGACCTCATCATTTTAAATATTTTAAAGAGGGCAACAGCTGTAGTTATAAAAAGGAAAACAATAAGGCTAAACCAGAAAAATAAGTAAATTTGATAAATATTTTAAAACTTTAAAATTGGAAATCTTATTAAATATTGGACATTTAAATTAAATACATGTATCATTTTAAATAGAAAAAGATTTTGGAAAAGTTTAGTGTATTTTAACGAAGTGATGAGAAGTTTTTGAGTATGTTAAAATTTTAATAGTAAATTCAAGTTAATAAAGATGGGAAACATTGAGGATTAAGATAAGAATAATTATAAGATTAAAAAAAAAAAACTTTTTATATACCATGCTTTTAAATTTTAATATACTAATAATATACTAATTAAAAGGAAAATGATAAATATTCTATCATAGTTTGAAGTCAAATTTGTTTTCAAATGTCTAAATAAAATATCTGATGTAAGATACTAATATTTTGCAGCGGAATAGATTTCATTTCTGTCATCCTCGGCGAAAAAAAAAAGAATATCGTCAAATTATCTGGCGAAAATATTTAATTCCTTTCAAAAATCATGGTTATTTTAACAACTTATATTAAAAGAGTAATGAATAATATGAAACAATATTTCGTACAATACATATTACATGTCATATATACGTACAATGAATAATACATATTACATTTCGTACAATGCATACATCTGGCATGTATATTTTCGTGTTACGCTTTTGATCGCCAAATAATAATAATAATAATAATAAAAGCCAAGGGCGACAGAGTTTTGAAATTTAAAATTAAAATTTTGTCAATTTGACAGCAAAATAATTCAATCTAACACCCGCGATAACTAATACATATCTATACCCAAATATAAGGATTAAAATCGGGAAATAAATTTCCTCGATTTTTAATAATTTCTTACAAAAAAGCCAGTGGGCAATTAACATAGGAAATCTTTTTCTTGGCTGCACAGACGGTCAGTGAGTCACACTTAGCTTGCGTATAGAACTCATAGATATAGTATAGCATATATAGAATAGAGTGATCATTGGGGAGAAAAAAGTTATTTCTTTTAATTTGGGAAAAGACGACGTTTTTACCAAAATATGGCCGTCTTTCCCCGAGTGAATACACACGGGAATACATACTAATATTTTAGCAAATAAAATTTATGAATAATTTATTTACTAAAGGGGAATGGAAGACTCAGATACAGTTTCAAATTCATAGTTCTTTCTTTCTTTTCTTTTCTTTTTTTTTTTTTTTTTCAATACCACTTAATGGCTGTTTCCAAAGCTTTTTTTTTTTTTTTTCGGCATCAAAAATCTTTGTACGATAACATGGGGATGAGAGATCTATATATATTACTATATCTATGGTAGAACTACATTAGCACTTTATCAATGCGTATAAAATCTTTAAATTGATTATGACGTCAATTTTCGTGAGATGCATAATTTAACTTTTTATAATTTTTTAACGTTCACGTTTGATTAAATGTATTTATTTTTATGTCGAAAGAAAATGAACTCATTTTTTCTTTTTTTTTTTTTTTTTTTTTTGGCAACAATTAAATTAATGGAACTCACAGATATTTTGGAGCAACTTTAATAAAGGTCTATAATTAACAAATAATTGCAATAAAACAATATTGTGACAATAAATTGAGATAAAAACTATCCTATCTCTCAAGTTGGACAAAACTGCACACAGTGTGCAAAATTTCATTAAAATCGGTTCCTTAGTTTAGGAGTTTACCCCGGACAAACATCGTGACACGTAATTTATATATATATATATATATATATATATATTATATATATATATATCTGTATATATATATATATATATATATATATATATATATATATATATATATATGTATATATTATATATATATATATATATATCTGTATATATATATAAATTACGTGTCACGATGTTTGTCCGGGGTAAACTCCTAAACTAAGGAACCGATTTTAATGAAATTTTGCACACTGTGTGCAGTTTGGTCCAACTTGAGAGATAGGATAGTTTTTATCTCAATTTATTGTCACAATATTGTTTTATTGCAATTATTTGTTAATTTTAGACCTTTATTAAAGTTGCTCCAAAATATCTGTGAATTCCATTAATTTAATTGTTGCCAAAAAAAAAAAAAATAAAATAAATAAATAAAAATACGAGTTCATTTTCTTTCGACGTAAAAATAAATACATTTAATCAAACGTGAACGTTAAAAAATTATAAAAAGTTAAATTATGCATCTCAGGAAAATTGACGTCATAATCAATTTAAAGATTTTATACACATTGATAAAGTGCTAATGTAGTTCTATCATAGATATAGTAATATATATAGATCTCTCATCCCCATGTTATCGTACAAAGATTTTTGATGCCGAAAAAAAAAAAAAAAAAAAAAAAAAAGCTTTGGAAACAGCTATTAAGTGGTATTGAAAAAAAAAAAAAAGAAAAAAAAAAAGAAAAAAGAAAAGAAAGAAAGAAATATGAATTTGAAACTGTATCTGGAGTCTTCCATTCCCCTTTAGCAAATAAATTATTCATAAATTTTATTTGCTAAAATATTAGTATGTATTCCCGTGTGTATTCACTCGGGGAAAGACGGCCATATTTTGGTAAAAACGTCGTCTTTTCCCAAATGAAAAGGAATAACTTTTTTCTCCCCAATGATCACTCTATTCTATATATGCTATACTATATCTATGAGTTCTATACGCAAGCGAAGTGTGACTCACTGACCGTCTGTGCAGCCAAGAAAAAGATTTCCTATGTTAATTGCCCACTGGATTTTTTGTAAGAAATTATTAAAAATCGAGGAAATTTATTTCCCGATTTTAATCCTTATATTTGGGTATAGATATGTATCAGTTATCGCGGGTGTTAGATTGAATTATTTTGCTGTCAAATTGACAAAATTTTAATTTTAAATTTCAAAACTCTGTCGCCCTTGGCTTTTATTATTATTATTATTATTATTTGGCGATCAAAAGCGTAACACGAAAATATACATGCCAGATGTATGCATTGTACGAAATGTAATATGTATTATTCATTGTACGTATGTATGACATGTAATATGTATTGTTCGAAATATTGTTTCATATTAATCATTACTCTTTTAATATAAGTTGTTAAAATAACCATGATTTTTTAAAGGAATTAAATATTTTCGCCAGATAATTTGGCGATTTTTTTTTTTTCCGCCAAGGATGACAGAAATGAAATCTATTCCGCTGCAAAATATTAGTATCTTACATCAGATATTTTATTTAGACATTTGAAAACAAATTTGACTTCAAACTATGATAGAATATTTATAATTTTCCTTTTAATTAGTATATTATTAGTATATTAAAATTTAAAAGCATGGTATATAAAAAGTTTTTTTTTTTTTTTTTCCCATCTTTATTAACTTTTACTATTAAAATTTTAACATACTCAAAAACTTCTCATCACTTCGTTAAAATACACTAAACTTTTCCAAAATCTTTTTCTATTTAAAATGATACATGTATTTACTTTAAATGTCCAATATTTCATAAGATTTCCAATTTTAAAGTTTTAAAATATTTATCAAATTTACTTATTTTTCTGGTTTAGCCTTATTGTTTTCCTTTTTATAACTACAGCTGTTGCCCACTTTAAAATATTTAAAATGATGAGGTCATTTTATAGTAAAATTAACCATTATAGCATATATTATATTTCACTCCTCCATAAAAATTGGTTTTAAAATCGTCTGTTTCTTTTATACTTTTTTTTTAATAGAATTAGTTTATATATTAGTCATTTTAGCAATTTTATCCAAAGTAGCATTAGAAATAATATATATCACTTCTCCATTAAAATTTATAGGACCCTACAATAAAATTAATTTGTGCTTAATATCAACACTACGAAAATTTTTATCAATCGCTTCCAAATTTTGACCTAAGTTTCAAATCTGAACCCTGTGGGTTTTTACATCGGCTACAACGTTTTCGTCTTTGTTCGTAAATAATAATTTGACTGTACTAAATAGTTTACAGCCGTATAATTCAACGTATAACTTAGTCACAGCAACGCGTGGCCGGGTCTGCTAGTATATATATATATTATATTATATTATATATATATATATATATATATATATATATATATATAGTAGCCATTGAAATTGCCCAAAGCCTTGTTTTGGTGTAACATTCCAGTAATGTCTTTCCCGAATCTATTATGTAACGTTCGAGTTCGCATTGCCATCAGCAGTTAGAAATCTCGCTTCCAGCATCTCGTCCCTCTGCGTCTTTCCCGGATACATTTTGTCTCGTATATTTCCTTCCAAGTGCAGTAAAAAATGTATTAAATAAATTTATGATAATGCATACAGTATTTTCTTGAAAGAATTATTATTATTATTATTATTATTATTTTGTCCCTGAAATAGAAGTATAAGTTAAACACTCATCAAATTATATTTGAATTTTGCGACGATGACCTATAACATACCTATAAAGTTTTAGCTCAATCGAATAAGGCGTTTAGACGGTATTGCACTTTAAATAATTTGACTCCATAGGCTATAGTTATAAAGAATTTTTATGTGTGTGTAAAATAAAAATTTTAGTCTATTGTTAAATTAAAAAAAAATATATTCACTCGCATTACTCCTTGAAAGTTATCAAGCAGCTTTTGGAGTAGCAACCTGATATGTACTTCAAAATATACATTAGAATTATCTGCAATTATTTTGTTTCTTATTTACGCTGACAAGAAGCATTACGCAAAAATCGATCGTAAAAATCTTGACTATAATGTGGAACCTCAAAAAGTGTAATAATACCAAAATCCCAACAATAAAAATTTAATTTAAATGCATTTCCTTTATGGTATGAGTATGATAAATTAATTTTCATTCCTGATAAATTTTTCTGGAGATGGTAAAATATTATATTAAAGCGTTTCCATCAATTACATTCAATAAAAAACAATGTTTTTGCTCATTTATTAGTATCACTGTATATTTACTAAAAGGTATGTATACACCGTATTGTGTATTGAAATATAGTCTTACTTTAATAATACACAGCGCTAGTTGAAATACACTTCCATCAGTTTTCACAAGTAAAAACTGTTTCTTTCGGATAGCCCTGTAAACGAATGGTGAATGGTTTTCACATTCACACCAAATTCTAAAAGAAATACGTTTTTATGAATATAAAAATATTCATTTCATTTGGTTTAGTGCTGCCTATAAATGTTATACTGTACTAACTTGCAATTTTGCCCATAATGTATTTGAATTCTCTTGGATGTCCCTGTACACGAAGCATTTGCTTGATACCAACAAAAGGTTTAGTGTAGCATCCTTATATGATGCAGATTTAGAATACTAAACTTGGACTTCCTGTATGCAACTATTTGTTCTTGAGATATGCACATAACAGACAGAGAAGCAGACACACAACTACTAGGAACATGTTTTAGGATTCAGGTCATCTCACAACATGTAAATATAACAAAAAATTAGTATCGAAAAACCGCACTTTCGGTCTTTTCGGTAATAGGAAGTGAAAAATGCTACCAGTTGTACACTCATCGAAATCTATGTAACTCTTGTGCCCCGATGTTCTATTATTGTAGCATACCTACCGTCTTTCAGCTCAAGCTTTATACTAAGCTGTCAACTAAGCTTTAGACATTATAAAGCTTTAAAATGCTTTAGACATTATAGTGTTCAGACACAGACACACGCACATAAATCACAGTAAAAAAAAAAAAAAAAAAAAAAAAAAAGAAGAAGACAAATTAACTCAATGTTACTCAATCATTATTATTATAAGTTTTTTTTTTTTTTTTCCCCATAATTACAATACTTATAGCTTACTATAATCTAGAACAGTTTGTTGCGGGCACTTGTACCTCTACTCTTATGTTAGACTAGCAAGTCCGTGCGACTTTTTCGCACTTTATTTCTTTGTAACCTTTAAAATTTAAAATTATTATAATTATTTTATTTTAAAGCCATAAAAACGTTATGTTTACATATGCATAAGCAAATTTATTATTTAACGTTTTTTTTTTTTTTTTTTTTCACGTGAAAGCATATTTCATTTTTTCATAGATATAGTAATAAGAAATAGATTGATCATCGAGGGTGAAAAAGTGATTCCTTTTCATTTGGGAAAAGTCGGCCATCTTACTTTCTTATGGATATTTTTCCTCGAATTAATATACACGGGAATACACACAGATAATTTAGCTAATAAAATTTATGAAAAATTTATGTACTAAAAGAGAATAAAAAACTCTAGATAACCATTTTTCATTATAATTATTATTATTAACTCTACTCTAGTATACTCATATCTGCACAAAACAGACTTTCTTTCGGCATTTATTATTATACTTCTTTGAGATAAAAATCGTCTGCATTCATCATGGAAAATAATTTTAATAAATTATAATTAATAAATAATTTGTATTGCGTAAATTTGTATAAGATTATATATAGAAGTAAGTCTTGTGGTGGCCACAACATATTAGTTATGTATTAAAACTCCCGCGGCTGCTAACTACATATTTAAAAGAATTTTGAAAATTTCATATTACTTACTAATGTAAAATCTTAAAATTTAAAGAGAGTATTTCATCAAATATAAAGACAGTAATTGTTTCATAATAATAACAAAGAACTGATTATAAAAATGATATTTTTCGTAAATTACTTGAATATAACTTATTTATGAAAACTTATCCCGTTTCTTTTCATATATTTATTACAACACTTAAAAGCCGTGCAATATTTCGGCATTTTAAAAATTCATTAACATTCTACTCTATTACTATTTCCGAGTTTTATACTCCCTATTGTCTGATTCCAAAATTTTTTTCGGCATCAAAAATCTTTGCACGATAACATGGGGATGATAGATCTATATAAAATACTATATCTATGCATTTTATGCTGGGGGGAAAAATAATAATTCGTAATTTTATTTTATTTTATATTATTTATTATTATTATTGGCAATAATTAAAAATTTATATGTCCATTTTTAAAGTTTTTACCAAGTTATTATTTTCATATTTTAATTAATTTCAAAAAATCTAATAAAAATTTCGTTACAAATAAGGTACCAAATGAAAGGAGAATTTTTTCTGAATCCGTCGGTTTAATCAAATTATCGATCGGACAATTAGATTTTTTAAAATTAACTAAAGTATGAAAAGCTGGTGGCAACTTGCGTCAACACACAGACAAACAGACTCAAAAATCTCTTAGCCATTTATATATAGAGAGATAATAAGCCAAGTGGTTTTTGGAATATAGTACTTAAAAAAAAAAAAAAAAAAAAAAAAAAAAAATGCTCCCCCCCCCAACAGATTTTGATAAAAGTTAAGATTTAGGTATAAATACTAATTATGGGTTACAGTCCAAAAATCTATAAATTCGGTTGAAAGTTAGAAATTAAAATATATAAATATATTAAAATGAGATTTACAAAAAAAAAAAAAAAAGTGTTCTTATTTTAAAATTTGCGAATTTACAATGATCAAATTTTCAATTTGTGTTACATAAATCACGTAGCTTTTGGATTGAAAAATATATTAGCTTTTCTTAGAAAAAAAAAAAAAAAAATGAAATGAAATGAAATGGGAAAAAGATAAAATAAAGAAATAAAATGGAAAAAATAAAATGCAAGAAGAAAAAAAAAAAAAAAAGATGTTTTTGCACAAATGAAAAAATTGGCTAAAGACCGTAATCGCAGTCCAAAAATGTCTAGATTCAGTTGAAAAT